>JAQZCD010000203.1:0-12500 GCA_030864225.1 Capsicum baccatum var. pendulum | reverse complement strand
CCCCCCCCCCCCCCCCCCCCCCCCCCCCCCCCCCCCCCCCCCCCCCCCCCCCCCCCCCCCCCCCCCCCCCCCCCCCCCCCCCCCCCCCCCCCCCCCCCCCCCCCCCCCCCCCCCCCCCCCCCCCCCCCCCCCCCCCCCCCCCCCCCCCCCCCCCCCCCCCCCCCCCCCCCCCCCCCCCCCCCCCCCCCCCCCCCCCCCCCCCCCCCCCCCCCCCCCCCCCCCCCCCCCCCCCCCCCCCCCCCCCCCCCCCCCCCCCCCCCCCCCCCCCCCCCCCCCCCCCCCCACCCCCCCCCCCCCCCCCCCCCCCCCCCCCCCCCCCCCCCCCCCCCCCCCCCCCCCCCCCCCCCCCCCCCCCCCCCCCCCCCCCCCCCCCCCCCCCCCCCCCCCCCCCCCCCCCCCCCCCCCCCCCCCCCCCCCCCCCCCCCCCCCCCCCCCCCCCCCCCCCCCCCCCCCCCCCCACCCCCCCCCCCCCCCCCCCCCCCCCCCCCCCCCCCCCCCCCCCCCCCCCCCCCCCCCCCCCCCCCCCCCCCCCCCCCCCCCCCCCCCCCCCCCCCCCCCCCCCCCCCCCCCCCCCCCCCCCCCCCCCCCCCCCCCCCCCCCCCCCCCCCCCCCCCCCCCCCCCCCCCCCCCCCCCCCCCCCCCCCCCCCCCCCCCCCCCCCCCCCCCCCCCCCCCCCCCCCCCCCCCCCCCCCCCCCCCCCCCCCCCCCCCCCCCCCCCCCCCCCCCCCCCCCCCCCCCCCCCCCCCCCCCCCCCCCCCCCCCCCCCCCCCCCCCCCCCCCCCCCCCCCCCCCCCCCCCCCCCCCCCCCCCCCCCCCCCCCCCCCCCCCCCCCACCCCCCCCCCCCCCCCCCCCCCCCACCCCCCCCCCCCCCCCCCCCCCCCCCCCCCCCCCCCCCCCCCCCCCCCCCCCCCCCCCCCCCCCCCCCCCCCCCCCCCCCCCCCCCCCCCCCCCCCCCCCCCCCCCCCCCCCCCCCCACCCCCCCCCCCCCCCCCCCCCCCCCCCCCCCCCCCCCCCCCCCCCCCCCCCCCCCCCCCCCCCCCCCCCCCCCCCCCCCCCCCCCCCCCCCCCCCCCCCCCCCCCCCCCCCCCCCCCCCCCCCCCCCCCCCCCCCCCCCCCCCCCCCCCCCCCCCCCCCCCCCCCCCCCCCCCCCCCCCCCCCCCCCCCCCCCCCCCCCCCCCCCCCCCCCACCCCCCCCCCCCCCCCCCCCCCCCCCCCCCCCCCCCCCCCCCCCCCCCCCCCCCCCCCCCCCCCCCCCCCCCCCCCCCCCCCCCCCCCCCCCCCCCCCCCCCCCCCCCCCCCCCCCCCCCCCCCCCCCCCCCCCCCCCCCCCCCCCCCCCCCCCCCCCCCCCCCCCCCCCCCCCCCCCCCCCCCCCCCCCCCCCCCCCCCCCCCCCCCCCCCCCACCCCCCCCCCCCCCCCCCCCCCCCCCCCCCCCCCCCCCCCCCCCCCCCCCCCCCCCCCCCCCCCCCCCCCCCCCCCCCCCCCCCCCCCCCCCCCCCCCCCCCCCCCCCCCCCCCCCCCCCCCCCCCCCCCCCCCCCCCCCCCCCCCCCCCCCCCCCCCCCCCCCCCCCCCCCCCCCCCCCCCCCCCCCCCCCCCCCCCCCCCCCCCCCCCCCCCCCCCCCCCCCCCCCCCCCCCCCCCCCCCCCCCCCCCCCCCCCCCCCCCCCCCCCCCCCCCCCCCCCCCCCCCCCCCCCCCCCCCCCCCCCCCCCCCCCCCCCCCCCCCCCCCCCCCCCCCCCCCCCCCCCCCCCCCCCCCCCCCCCCCCCCCCCCCCCCCCCCCCCCCCCCCCCCCCCCCCCCACCCCCCCCCCCCCCCCCCCCCCCCCCCCCCCCCCCCCCCACCCCCCCCCCCCCCCCCCCCCCCCCCCCCCCCCCCCCCCCCCCCCCCCCCCCCCCCCCCCCCCCCCCCCCCCCCCCCCCCCCCCCCCCCCCCCCCCCCCCCCCCCCCCCCCCCCCCCCCCCCCCCCCCCCCCCCCCCCCCCCCCCCCCCCCCCCCCCCCCCCCCCCCCCCCCCCCCCCCCCCCCCCCCCCCCCCCCCCCCCCCCCCCCCCCCCCCCCCCCCCCCCCCCCCCCCCCCCCCCCCCCCCCCCCCCCCCCCCCCCCCCCCCCCCCCCCCCCCCCCCCCCCCCCCCCCCCCCCCCCCCCCCCCCCCCCCCCCCCCCCCCCCCCCCCCCCCCCCCCCCCCCCCCCCCCCCCCCCCCCCCCCCCCCCCCCCCCCCCCCCCCCCCCCCCCCCCCCCCCCCCCCCCCCCCCCCCCCCCCCCCCCCCCCCCCCCCCCCCCCCCCCACCCCCCCCCCCCCCCCCCCCCCCCCCCCCCCCCCCCCCCCCCCCCCCCCCCCCCCCCCCACCCCCCCCCCCCCCCCCCCCCCCCCCCCCCCCCCCCCCCCCCCCCCCCCCCCCCCCCCCCCCCCCCCCCCCCCCCCCCCCCCCCCCCCCCCCCCCCCCCCCCCCCCCCCCCCCCCCCCCCCCCCCCCCCCCCCCCCCCCCCCCCCCCCCCCCCCCCCCCCCCCCCCCCCCCCCCCCCCCCCCCCCCCCCCCCCCCCCCCCCCCCCCCCCCCCCCCCCCCCCCCCCCCCCCCCCCCCCCCCCCCCCCCCCCCCCCCCCCCCCCCCCCCCCCCCCCCCCCCCCCCCCCCCCCCCCCCCCACCCCCCCCCCCCCCCCCCCCCCCCCCCCCCCCCCCCCCCCCCCCCCCCCCCCCCCCCCCCCCCCCCCCCCCCCCCCCCCCCCCCCCCCCCCCCCCCCCCCCCCCCCCCCCCCCCCCCCCCCCCCCCCCCCCCCCCCCCCCCCCCCCCCCCCCCCCCCCCCCCCCCCCCCCCCCCCCCCCCCCCCCCCCCCCCCCCCCCCCCCCCCCCCCCCCCCCCCCCCCCCCCCCCCCCCCCCCCCCCCCCCCCCCCCCCCCCCCCCCCCCCCCCCCCCCCCCCCCCCCCCCCCCCCCCCCCCCCCCCCCCCCCCCCCCCCCCCCCCCCCCCCCCCCCCCCCCCCCCCCCCCCCCCCCCCCCCCCCCCCCCCCCCCCCCCCCCCCCCCCCCCCCCCCCCCCCCCCCCCCCCCCCCCCCCCCCCCCCCCCCCCCCCCCCCCCCCCCCCCCCCCCCCCCCCCCCCCCCCCCCCCCCCCCCCCCCCCCCCCCCCCCCCCCCCCCCCCCCCCCCCCCCCCCCCCCCCCCCCCCCCCCCCCCCCCCCCCCCCCCCCCCCCCCCCCCCCCCCCCCCCCCCCCCCCCCCCCCCCCCCCCCCCCCCCCCCCCCCCCCCCCCCCCCCCCCCCCCCCCCCCCCCCCCCCCCCCCCCCCCCCCCCCCCCCCCCCCCCCCCCCCCCCCCCCCCCCCCCCCCCCCCCCCCCCCCCCCCCCCCACCCCCCCCCCCCCCCCCCCCCCCCCCCCCCCCCCCCCCCCCCCCCCCCCCCCCCCCCCCCCCCCCCCCCCCCCCCCCCCCCCCCCCCCCCCCCCCCCCCCCCCCCCCCCCCCCCCCCCCCCCCCCCCCCCCCCCCCCCCCCCCCCCCCCCCCCCCCCCCCCCCCCCCCCCCCCCCCCCCCCCCCCCCCCCCCCCCCCCCCCCCCCCCCCCCCCCCCCCCCCCCCCCCCCCCCCCCCCCCCACCCCCCCCCCCCCCCCCCCCCCCCCCCCCCCCCCCCCCCCCCCCCCCCCCCCCCCCCCCCCCCCCCCCCCCCCCCCCCCCCCCCCCCCCCCCCCCCCCCCCCCCCCCCCCCCCCCCCCCCCCCCCCCCCCCCCCCCCCCCCCCCCCCCCCCCCACCCCCCCCCCCCCCCCCCCCCCCCCCCCCCCCCCCCCCCACCCCCCCCCCCCCCCCCCCCCCCCCCCCCCCCCCCCCCCCCCCCCCCCCCCCCCCCCCCCCCCCCCCCCCCCCCCCCCCCCCCCCCCCCCCCCCCCCCCCCCCCCCCCCCCCCCCCCCCCCCCCCCCCCCCCCCCCCCCCCCCCCCCCCCCCACCCCCCCCCCCCCCCCCCCCCCCCCCCCCCCCCCCACCCCCCCCCCCCCCCCCCCCCCCCCCCCCCCCCCCCCCCCCCCCCCCCCCCCCCCCCCCCCCCCCCCCCCCCCCCCCCCCCCCCCCCCCCCCCCCCCCCCCCCCCCCCCCCCCCCCCCCCCCCCCCCCCCCCCCCCCCCCCCCCCCCCCCCCCCCCCCCCCCCCCCCCCCCCCCCCCCCCCCCCCCCCCCCCCCCCCCCCCCCCCCCCCCCCCCCCCCCCCCCCCCCCCCCCCCCCCCCCCCCCCCCCCCCCCCCCCCCCCCCCCCCCCCCCCCCCCCCCCCCCCCCCCCCCCCCCCCCCCCCCCCCCCCCCCCCCCCCCCCCCCCCCCCCCCCCCCCCCCCCCCCCCCCCCCCCCCCCCCCCCCCCCCCCCCCCCCCCCCCCCCCCCCCCCCCCCCCCCCCCCCCCCCCCCCCCCCCCCCCCCCCCCCCCCCCCCCCCCCCCCCCCCCCCCCCCCCCCCCCCCCCCCCCCCCCCCCCCCCCCCCCCCCCCCCCCCCCCCCCCCCCCCCCCCCCCCCCCCCCCCCCCCCCCCCCCCCCCCCCCCCCCCCCCCCCCCCCCCCCCCCCCCCCCCCCCCCCCCCCCCCCCCCCCCCCCCCCCCCCCCCCCCCCCCCCCCCCCCCCCCCCCCCCCCCCCCCCCCCCCCCCCCCCCCCCCCCCCCCCCCCCCCCCCCCCCCCCCACCCCCCCCCCCCCCCCCCCCCCCCCCCCCCCCCCCCCCCCCCCCCCCCCCCCCCCCCCCCCCCCCCCCCCCCCCCCCCCCCCCCCCCCCCCCCCCCCCCCCCCCCCCCCCCCCCCCCCCCCCCCCCCCCCCCCCCCCCCCCCCCCCCCCCCCCCCCCCCCCCCCCCCCCCCCCCCCCCCCCCCCCCCCCCCCCCCCCCCCCCCCCCCCCCCCCCCCCCCCCCCCCCCCCCCCCCCCCCCCCCCCCCCCCCCCCCCCCCCCCCCCCCCCCCCCCCCCCCCCCCCCCCCCCCCCCCCCCCCCCCCCCCCCCCCCCCCCCCCCCCCCCCCCCCCCCCCCCCCCCCCCCCCCCCCCCCCCCCCCCCCCCCCCCCCCCCCCCCCCCCCCCCCCCCCCCCCCCCCCCCCCCCCCCCCCCCCCCCCCCCCCCCCCCCCCCCCCCCCCCCCCCCCCCCCCCCCCCCCCCCCCCCCCCCCCCCCCCCCCCCCCCCCCCCCCCCCCCCCCCCCCCCCCCCCCCCCCCCCCCCCCCCCCCCCCCCCCCCCCCCCCCCCCACCCCCCCCCCCCCCCCCCCCCCCCCCCCCCCCCCCCCCCCCCCCCCCCCCCCCCCCCCCCCCCCCCCCCCCCCCCCCCCCCCCCCCACCCCCCCCCCACCCCCCCCCCCCCCCCCCCCCCCCCCCCCCCCCCCCCCCCCCCCCCCCCCCCCCCCCCCCCCCCCCCCCCCCCCCCCCCCCCCCCCCCCCCCCCCCCCCCCCCCCCCCCCCCCCCCCCCCCCCCCCCCCCCCCCCCCCCCCCCCCCCCCCCCCCCCCCCCCCCCCCCCACCCCCCCCCCCCCCCCCCCACCCCCCCCCCCCCCCCCCCCCCCCCCCCCCCCCCCCCCCCCCCCCCCCCCCCCCCCCCCCCCCCCCCCCCCCCCCCCCCCCCCCCCCCCCCCCCCCCCCCCCCCCCCCCCCCCCCCCCCCCCCCCCCCCCCCCCCCCCCCCCCCCCCCCCCCCCCCCCCCCCCCCCCCCCCCCCCCCCCCCCCCCCCCCCCCCCCCCCCCCCCCCCCCCCCCCCCCCCCCCCCCCCCCCCCCCCCCCCCCCCCCACCCCCCCCCCCCCCCCCCCCCCCCCCCCCCCCCCCCCCCCCCCCCCCCCCCCCCCCCCCCCCCCCCCCCCCCCCCCCCCCCCCCCCCCCCCCCCCCCCCCCCCCCCCCCCCCCCCCCCCCCCCCCCCCCCCCCCCCCCCCCCCCCCCCCCCCCCCCCCCCCCCCCCCCCCCCCCCCCCCCCCCCCCCCCCCCCCCCCCCCCCCCCCCCCCCCCCCCCCCCCCCCCCCCCCCCCCCCCCCCCCCCCCCCCCCCCCCCCCCCCCCCCCCCCCCCCCCCCCCCCCCCCCCCCCCCCCCCCCCCCCCCCCCCCCCCCCCCCCCCCCCCCCCCCCCCCCCCCCCCCCCCCCCCCCCCCCCCCCCCCCCCCCCCCCCCCCCCCCCCCCCCCCCCCCCCCCCCCCCCCCCCCCCCCCCCCCCCCCCCCCCCCCCCCCCCCCCCCCCCCCCCCCCCCCCCCCCCCCCCCCCCCCCCCCCCCCCCCCCCCCCCCCCCCCCCCCCCCCCCCCCCCCCCCCCCCCCCCCCCCCCCCCCCCCCCCCCCCCCCCCCCCCCCCCCCCCCCCCCCCCCCCCCCCCCCCCCCCCCCCCCCCCCCCCCCCCCCCCCCCCCCCCCCCCCCCCCCCCCCCCCCCCCCCCCCCCCCCCCCCCCCCCCCCCCCCCCCCCCCCCCCCCCCCCCCCCCCCCCCCCCCCCCCCCCCCCCCCCCCCCCCCCCCCCCCCCCCCCCCCCCCCCCCCCCCCCCCCCCCCCCCCCCCCCCCCCCCCCCCCCCCCCCCCCCCCCCCCCCCCCCCCCCCCCCCCCCCCCCCCCCCCCCCCCCCCCCCCCCCCCCCCCCCCCCCCCCCCCCCCCCCCCCCCCCCCCCCCCCCCCCCCCCCCCCCCCCCCCCCCCCCCCCACCCCCCCCCCCCCCCCCCCCCCCCCCCCCCCCCCCCCCCCCCCCCCCCCCCCCCCCCCCCCCCCCCCCCCCCCCCCCCCCCCCCCCCCCCCCCCCCCCCCCCCCCCCCCCCCCCCCCCCCCCCCCCCCCCCCCCCCCCCCCCCCCCCCCCCCCCCCCCCCCCCCCCCCCCCCCCCCCCCCCCCCCCCCCCCCCCCCCCCCCCCCCCCCCCCCCCCCCCCCCCCCCCCCCCCCCCCCCCCCCCCCCCCCCCCCCCCCCCCCCCCCCCCCCCCCCCCCCCCCCCCCCCCACCCCCCCCCCCCCCCCCCCCCCCCCCCCCCCCCCCCCCCCCCCCCCCCCCCCCCCCCCCCCCCCCCCCCCCCCCCCCCCCCCCCCCACCCCCCCCCCCCCCCCCCCCCCCCCCCCCCCCCCCCCCCCCCCCCCCCCCCCCCCCCCCCCCCCCCCCCCCCCCCCCCCCCCCCCCCCCCCCCCACCCCCCCCCCCCCCCCCCCCCCCCCCCCCCCCCCCCCCCCCCCCCCCCCCCCCCCCCCCCCCCCCCCCCCCCCCCCCCCCCCCCCCCCCCCCCCCCCCCCCCCCCCCCCCCCCCCCCCCCCCCCCCCCCCCCCCCCCCCCCCCCCCCCCCCCCCCCCCCCCCCCCCCCCCCCCCCCCCCCCCCCCCCCCCCCCCCCCCCCCCCCCCCCCCCCCCCCCCCCCCCCCCCCCCCCCCCCCCCCCCCCCCCCCCCCCCCCCCCCCCCCCCCCCCCCCCCCCCCCCCCCCCCCCCCCCCCCCCCCCCCCCCCCCCCCCCCCCCCCCCCCCCCCCCCCCCCCCCCCCCCCCCCCCCCCCCCCCCCCCCCCCCCCCCCCCCCCCCCCCCCCCCCCCCCCCCCCCCCCCCCCCCCCCCCCCCCCCCCCCCCCCCCCCCCCCCCCCCCCCCCCCCCCCCCCCCCCCCCCCCCCCCCCCCCCCCCCCCCCCCCCCCCCCCCCCCCCCCCCCCCCCCCCCCCCCCCCCCCCCCCCCCCCCCCCCCCCCCCCCCCCCCCCCCCCCCCCCCCCCCCCCCCCCCCCCCCCCCCCCCCCCCCCCCCCCCCCCCCCCCCCCCCCCCCCCCCCCCCCCCCCCCCCCCCCCCCCCCCCCCCCCCCCCCCCCCCCCCCCCCCCCCCCCCCCCCCCCCCCCCCCCCCCCCCCCCCCCCCCCCCCCCCCCCCCCCCCCCCCCCCCCCCCCCCCCCCCCCCCCCCCCCCCCCCCCCCCCCCCCCCCCCCCCCCCCCCCCCCCCCCCCCCCCCCCCCCCCCCCCCCCCCCCCCCCCCCCCCCCCCCCCCCCCCCCCCCCCCCCCCCCCCCCCCCCCCCCCCCCCCCCCCCCCCCCCCCCCCCCCCCCCCCCCCCCCCCCCCCCCCCCCCCCCCCCCCCCCCCCCCCCCCCCCCCCCCCCCCCCCCCCCCCCCCCCCCCCCCCCCCCCCCCCCCCCCCCCCCCCCCCCCCCCCCCCCCCCCCCCCCCCCCCCCCCCCCCCCCCCCCCCCCCCCCCCCCCCCCCCCCCCCCCCCCCCCCCCCCCCCCCCCCCCCCCCCCCCCCCCCCCCCCCCCCCCCCCCCCCCCCCCCCCCCCCCCCCCCCCCCCCCCCCCCCCCCCCCCCCCCCCCCCCCCCCCCCCCCCCCCCCCCCCCCCCCCCCCCCCCCCCCCCCCCCCCCCCCCCCCCCCCCCCCCCCCCCCCCCCCCCCCCCCCCCCCCCCCCCCCCCCCCACCCCCCCCCCCCCCCCCCCCCCCCCCCCCCCCCCCCCCCCCCCCCCCCCCCCCCCCCCCCCCCCCCCCCCCCCCCCCCCCCCCCCCCCCCCCCCCCCCCCCCCCCCCCCCCCCCCCCCCCCCCCCCCCCCCCCCCCCCCCCCCCCCCCCCCCCCCCCCCCCCCCCCCCCCCCCCCCCCCCCCCCCCCCCCCCCCCCCCCCCCCCCCCCCCCCCCCCCCCCCCCCCCCCCCCCCCCCCCCCCCCCCCCCCCCACCCCCCCCCCCCCCCCCCCCCCCCCCCCCCCCCCCCCCCCCCCCCCCCCCCCCCCCCCCCCCCCCCCCCCCCCCCCCCCCCCCCCCCCCCCCCCCCCCCCCCCCCCCCCCCCCCCCCCCCCCCCCCCCCCCCCCCCCCCCCCCCCCCCCCCCCCCCCCCCCCCCCCCCCCCCCCCCCCCCCCCCCCCCCCCCCCCCCCCCCCCCCCCCCCCCCCCCCCCCCCCCCCCCCCCCCCCCCCCCCCCCCCCCCCCCCCCCCCCCCCCCCCCCCCCCCCCCCCCCCCCCCCCCCCCCCCCCCCCCCCCCCCCCCCCCCCCCCCCCCCCCCCCCCCCCCCCCCCCCCCCCCCCCCCCCCCCCCCCCCCCCCCCCCCCCCCCCCCCCCCCCCCCCCCCCCCCCCCCCCCCCCCCCCCCCCCCCCCCCCCCCCCCCCCCCCCCCCCCCCCCCCCCCCCCCCCCCCCCCCCCCCCCCCCCCCCCCCCCCCCCCCCCCCCCCCCCCCCCCCCCCCCCCCCCCCCCCCCCCCCCCCCCCCCCCCCCCCCCCCCCCCCCCCCCCCCCCCCCCCCCCCCCCCCCCCCCCCCCCCCCCCCCCCCCCCCCCCCCCCCCCCCCCCCCCCCCCCCCCCCCCCCCCCCCCCCCCCCCCCCCCCCCCCCCCCCCCCCCCCCCCCCCCCCCCCCCCCCCCCCCCCCCCCCCCCCCCCCCCCCCCCCCCCCCCCCCCCCCCCCCCCCCCCCCCCCCCCCCCCCCCCCCCCCCCCCCCCCCCCCCCCCCCCCCCCCCCCCCCCCCCCCCCCCCCCCCCCCCCCCCCCCCCCCCCCCCCCCCCCCCCCCCCCCCCCCCCCCCCCCCCCCCCCCCCCCCCCCCCCCCCCCCCCCCCCCCCCCCCCCCCCCCCCCCCCCCCCCCCCCCCCCCCCCCCCCCCCCCCCCCCCCCCCCCCCCCCCCCCCCCCCCCCCCCCCCCCCCCCCCCCCCCCCCCCCCCCCCCCCCCCCCCCCCCCCCCCCCCCCCCCCCCCCCCCCCCCCCCCCCCCCCCCCCCCCCCCCCCCCCCCCCCCCCCCCCCCCCCCCCCCCCCCCCCCCCCCCCCCCCCCCCCCCCCCCCCCCCCCCCCCCCCCCCCCCCCCCCCCCCCCCCCCCCCCCCCCCCCCCCCCCCCCCCCCCCCCCCCCCCCCCCCCCCCCCCCCCCCCCCCCCCCCCCCCCCCCCCCCCCCCCCCCCCCCCCCCCCCCCCCCCCCCCCCCCCCCCCCCCCCCCCCCCCCCCCCCCCCCCCCCCCCCCCCCCCCCCCCCCCCCCCCCCCCCCCCCCCCCCCCCCCCCCCCCCCCCCCCCCCCCCCCCCCCCCCCCCCCCCCCCCCCCCCCCCCCCCCCCCCCCCCCCCCCCCCCCCCCCCCCCCCCCCCCCCCCCCCCCCCCCCCCCCCCCCCCCCCCCCCCCCCCCCCCCCCCCCCCCCCCCCCCCCCCCCCCCCCCCCCCCCCCCCCCCCCCCCCCCCCCCCCCCCCCCCCCCCCCCCCCCCCCCCCCCCCCCCCCCCCCCCCCCCCCCCCCCCCCCCCCCCCCCCCCCCCCCCCCCCCCCCCCCCCCCCCCCCCCCCCCCCCCCCCCCCCCCCCCCCCCCCCCCCCCCCCCCCCCCCCCCCCCCCCCCCCCCCCCCCCCCCCCCCCCCCCCCCCCCCCCCCCCCCCCCCCCCCCCCCCCCCCCCCCCCCCCCCCCCCCCCCCCCCCCCCCCCCCCCCCCCCCCCCCCCCCCCCCCCCCCCCCCCCCCCCCCCCCCCCCCCCCCCCCCCCCCCCCCCCCCCCCCCCCCCCCCCCCCCCCCCCCCCCCCCCCCCCCCCCCCCCCCCCCCCCCCCCCCCCCCCCCCCCCCCCCCCCCCCCCCCCCCCCCCCCCCCCCCCCCCCCCCCCCCCCCCCCCCCCCCCCCCCCCCCCCCCCCCCCCCCCCCCCCCCCCCCCCCCCCCCCCCCCCCCCCCCCCCCCCCCCCCCCCCCCCCCCCCCCCCCCCCCCCCCCCCCCCCACCCCCCCCCCCCCCCCCCCCCCCCCCCCCCCCCCCCCCCCCCCCCCCCCCCCCCCCCCCCCCCCCCCCCCCCCCCCCCCCCCCCCCCCCCCCCCCCCCCCCCCCCCCCCCCCCCCCCCCCCCCCCCCCCCCCCCCCCCCCCCCCCCCCCCCCCCCCCCCCCCCCCCCCCCCCCCCCCCCCCCCCCCCCCCCCCCCCCCCCCCCCCCCCACCCCCCCCCCCCCCCCCCCCCCCCCCCCCCCCCCCCCCCCCCCCCCCCCCCCCCCCCCCCCCCCCCCCCCCCCCCCCCCCCCCCCCCCCCCCCCCCCCCCCCCCCCCCCCCCCCCCCCCCCCCCCCCCCCCCCCCCCCCCCCCCCCCCCCCCCCCCCCCCCCCCCCCCCCCCCCCCCCCCCCCCCCCCCCCCCCCCCCCCCCCCCCCCCCCCCCCCCCCCCCCCCCACCCCCCCCCCCCCCCCCCCCCCCCCCCCCCCCCCCCCCCCCCCCCCCCCCCCCCCCCCCCCCCCCCCCCCCCCCCCCCCCCCCCCCCCCCCCCCCCCCCCCCCCCCCCCCCCCCCCCCCCCCCCCCCCCCCCCCCCCCCCCCCCCCCCCCCCCCCCCCCCCCCCCCCCCCCCCCCCCCCCCCCCCCCCCCCCCCCCCCCCCCCCCCCCCCCCCCCCCCCCCCCCCCCCCCCCCCCCCCCCCCCCCCCCCCCCCCCCCCCCCCCCCCCCCCCCCCCCCCCCCCCCCCCCCCCCCCCCCCCCCCCCCCCCCCCCCCCCCCCCCCCCCCCCCCCCCCCCCCCCCCCCCCCCCCCCCCCCCCCCCCCCCCCCCCCCCCCCCCCCCCCCCCCCCCCCCCCCCCCCCCCCCCCCCCCCCCCCCCCCCCCCCCCCCCCCCCCCCCCCCCCCCCCCCCCCCCCCCCCCCCCCCCCCCCCCCCCCCCCCCCCCCCCCCCCCCCCCCCCCCCCCCCCCCCCCCCCCCCCCCCCCCCCCCCCCCCCCCCCCCCCCCCCCCCCCCCCCCCCCCCCCCCCCCCCCCCCCCCCCCCCCCCCCCCCCCCCCCCCCCCCCCCCCCCCCCCCCCCCCCCCCCCCCCCCCCCCCCCCCCCCCCCCCCCCCCCCCCCCCCCCCCCCCCCCCCCCCCCCCCCCCCCCCCCCCCCCCCCCCCCCCCCCCCCCCCCCCCCCCCCCCCCCCCCCCCCCCCCCCCCCCCCCCCCCCCCCCCCCCCCCCCCCCCCCCCCCCCCCCCCCCCCCCCCCCCCCCCCCCCCCCCCCCCCCCCCCCCCCCCCCCCCCCCCCCCCCCCCCCCCCCCCCCCCCCCCCCCCCCCCCCCCCCCCCCCCCCCCCACCCCCCCCCCCCCCCCCCCCCCCCCCCCCCCCCCCCCCCCCCCCCCCCCCCCCCCCCCCCCCCCCCCCCCCCCCCCCCCCCCCCCCCCCCCCCCCCCCCCCCCCCCCCCCCCCCCCCCCCCCCCCCCCCCCCCCCCCCCCCCCCCCCCCCCCCCCCCCCCCCCCCCCCCCCCCCCCCCCCCCCCCCCCCCCCCACCCCCCCCCCCCCCCCCCCCCCCCCCCCCCCCCCCCCCCCCCCCCCCCCCCCCCCCCCCCCCCCCCCCCCCCCCCCCCCCCCCCCCCCCCCCCCCCCCCCCCCCCCCCCCCCCCCCCCCCCCCCCCCCCCCCCCCCCCCCCCCCACCCCCCCCCCCCCCCCCCCCCCCCCCCCCCCCCCCCCCCCCCCCCCCCCCCCCCCCCCCCCCCCCCCCCCCCCCCCCCCCCCCCCCCCCCCCCCCCCCCCCCCCCCCCCCCCCCCCCCCCCCCCCCCCCCCCCCCCCCCCCCCCCCCCCCCCCCCCCCCCCCCCCCCCCCCCCCCCCCCCCCCCCCCCCCCCCCCCCCCCCCCCCCCCCCCCCCCCCCCCCCCCCCCCCCCCCCCCCCCCCCCCCCCCCCCCCCCCC
>JAQZCD010000202.1:27500-127500 GCA_030864225.1 Capsicum baccatum var. pendulum | reverse complement strand
TTTTTTTTTTTTTTTTTTTTTTTTTTTTTTTTTTTTTTTTTTTTTTTTTTTTTTTTTTTTTTTTTTTTTTTTTTTTTTTTTTTTTTTTTTTTTTTTTTTTTTTTTTTTTTTTTTTTTTTTTTTTTTTTTTTTTTTTTTTTTTTTTTTTTTTTTTTTTTTTTTTTTTTTTTTTTTTTTTTTTTTTTTTTTTTTTTTTTTTTTTTTTTTTTTTTTTTTTTTTTTTTTTTTTTTTTTTTTTTTTTTTTTTTTTTTTTTTTTTTTTTTTTTTTTTTTTTTTTTTTTTTTTTTTTTTTTTTTTTTTTTTTTTTTTTTTTTTTTTTTTTTTTTTTTTTTTTTTTTTTTTTTTTTTTTTTTTTTTTTTTTTTTTTTTTTTTTTTTTTTTTTTTTTTTTTTTTTTTTTTTTTTTTTTTTTTTTTTTTTTTTTTTTTTTTTTTTTTTTTTTTTTTTTTTTTTTTTTTTTTTTTTTTTTTTTTTTTTTTTTTTTTTTTTTTTTTTTTTTTTTTTTTTTTTTTTTTTTTTTTTTTTTTTTTTTTTTTTTTTTTTTTTTTTTTTTTTTTTTTTTTTTTTTTTTTTTTTTTTTTTTTTTTTTTTTTTTTTTTTTTTTTTTTTTTTTTTTTTTTTTTTTTTTTTTTTTTTTTTTTTTTTTTTTTTTTTTTTTTTTTTTTTTTTTTTTTTTTTTTTTTTTTTTTTTTTTTTTTTTTTTTTTTTTTTTTTTTTTTTTTTTTTTTTTTTTTTTTTTTTTTTTTTTTTTTTTTTTTTTTTTTTTTTTTTTTTTTTTTTTTTTTTTTTTTTTTTTTTTTTTTTTTTTTTTTTTTTTTTTTTTTTTTTTTTTTTTTTTTTTTTTTTTTTTTTTTTTTTTTTTTTTTTTTTTTTTTTTTTTTTTTTTTTTTTTTTTTTTTTTTTTTTTTTTTTTTTTTTTTTTTTTTTTTTTTTTTTTTTTTTTTTTTTTTTTTTTTTTTTTTTTTTTTTTTTTTTTTTTTTTTTTTTTTTTTTTTTTTTTTTTTTTTTTTTTTTTTTTTTTTTTTTTTTTTTTTTTTTTTTTTTTTTTTTTTTTTTTTTTTTTTTTTTTTTTTTTTTTTTTTTTTTTTTTTTTTTTTTTTTTTTTTTTTTTTTTTTTTTTTTTTTTTTTTTTTTTTTTTTTTTTTTTTTTTTTTTTTTTTTTTTTTTTTTTTTTTTTTTTTTTTTTTTTTTTTTTTTTTTTTTTTTTTTTTTTTTTTTTTTTTTTTTTTTTTTTTTTTTTTTTTTATTTTTTTTTTTTTTTTTTTTTTTTTTTTTTTTTTTTTTTTTTTTTTTTTTTTTTTTTTTTTTTTTTTTTTTTTTTTTTTTTTTTTTTTTTTTTTTTTTTTTTTTTTTTTTTTTTTTTTTTTTTTTTTTTTTTTTTTTTTTTTTTTTTTTTTTTTTTTTTTTTTTTTTTTTTTTTTTTTTTTTTTTTTTTTTTTTTTTTTTTTTTTTTTTTTTTATTTTTTTTTTTTTTTTTTTTTTTTTTTTTTTTTTTTTTTTTTTTTTTTTTTTTTTTTTTTTTTTTTTTTTTTTTTTTTTTTTTTTTTTTTTTTTTTTTTTTTTTTTTTTTTTTTTTTTTTTTTTTTTTTTTTTTTTTTTTTTTTTTTTTTTTTTTTTTTTTTTTTTTTTTTTTTTTTTTTTTTTTTTTTTTTTTTTTTTTTTTTTTTTTTTTTTTTTTTTTTTTTTTTTTTTTTTTTTTTTTTTTTTTTTTTTTTTTTTTTTTTTTTTTTTTTTTTTTTTTTTTTTTTTTTTTTTTTTTTTTTTTTTTTTTTTTTTTTTTTTTTTTTTTTTTTTTTTTTTTTTTTTTTTTTTTTTTTTTTTTTTTTTTTTTTTTTTTTTTTTTTTTTTTTTTTTTTTTTTTTTTTTTTTTTTTTTTTTTTTTTTTTTTTTTTTTTTTTTTTTTTTTTTTTTTTTTTTTTTTTTTTTTTTTTTTTTTTTTTTTTTTTTTTTTTTTTTTATTTTTTTTTTTTTTTTTTTTTTTTTTTTTTTTTTTTTTTTTTTTTTTTTTTTTTTTTTTTTTTTTTTTTTTTTTTTTTTTTTTTTTTTTTTTTTTTTTTTTTTTTTTTTTTTTTTTTTTTTTTTTTTTTTTTTTTTTTTTTTTTTTTTTTTTTTTTTTTTTTTTTTTTTTTTTTTTTTTTTTTTTTTTTTTTTTTTTTTTTTTTTTTTTTTTTTTTTTTTTTTTTTTTTTTTTTTTTTTTTTTTTTTTTTTTTTTTTTTTTTTTTTTTTTTTTTTTTTTTTTTTTTTTTTTTTTTTTTTTTTTTTTTTTTTTTTTTTTTTTTTTTTTTTTTTTTTTTTTTTTTTTTTTTTTTTTTTTTTTTTTTTTTTTTTTTTTTTTTTTTTTTTTTTTTTTTTTTTTTTTTTTTTTTTTTTTTTTTTTTTTTTTTTTTTTTTTTTTTTTTTTTTTTTTTTTTTTTTTTTTTTTTTTTTTTTTTTTTTTTTTTTTTTTTTTTTTTTTTTTTTTTTTTTTTTTTTTTTTTTTTTTTTTTTTTTTTTTTTTTTTTTTTTTTTTTTTTTTTTTTTTATTTTTTTTTTTTTTTTTTTTTTTTTTTTTTTTTTTTTTTTTTTTTTTTTTTTTTTTTTTTTTTTTTTTTTTTTTTTTTTTTTTTTTTTTTTTTTTTTTTTTTTTTTTTTTTTTTTTTTTTTTTTTTTTTTTTTTTTTTTTTTTTTTTTTTTTTTTTTTTTTTTTTTTTTTTTTTTTTTTTTTTTTTTTTTTTTTTTTTTTTTTTTTTTTTTTTTTTTTTTTTTTTTTTTTTTTTTTTTTTTTTTTTTTTTTTTTTTTTTTTTTTTTTTTTTTTTTTTTTTTTTTTTTTTTTTTTTTTTTTTTTTTTTTTTTTTTTTTTTTTTTTTTTTTTTTTTTTTTTTTTTTTTTTTTTTTTTTTTTTTTTTTTTTTTTTTTTTTTTTTTTTTTTTTTTTTTTTTTTTTTTTTTTTTTTTTTTTTTTTTTTTTTTTTTTTTTTTTTTTTTTTTTTTTTTTTTTTTTTTTTTTTTTTTTTTTTTTTTTTTTTTTTTTTTTTTTTTTTTTTTTTTTTTTTTTTTTTTTTTTTTTTTTTTTTTTTTTTTTTTTTTTTTTTTTTTTTTTTTTTTTTTTTTTTTTTTTTTTTTTTTTTTTTTTTTTTTTTTTTTTTTTTTTTTTTTTTTTTTTTTTTTTTTTTTTTTTTTTTTTTTTTTTTTTTTTTTTTTTTTTTTTTTTTTTTTTTTTTTTTTTTTTTTTTTTTTTTTTTTTTTTTTTTTTTTTTTTTTTTTTTTTTTTTTTTTTTTTTTTTTTTTTTTTTTTTTTTTTTTTTTTTTTTTTTTTTTTTTTTTTTTTTTTTTTTTTTTTTTTTTTTTTTTTTTTTTTTTTTTTTTTTTTTTTTTTTTTTTTTTTTTTTTTTTTTTTTTTTTTTTTTTTTTTTTTTTTTTTTTTTTTTTTTTTTTTTTTTTTTTTTTTTTTTTTTTTTTTTTTTTTTTTTTTTTTTTTTTTTTTTTTTTTTTTTTTTTTTTTTTTTTTTTTTTTTTTTTTTTTTTTTTTTTTTTTTTTTTTTTTTTTTTTTTTTTTTTTTTTTTTTTTTTTTTTTTTTTTTTTTTTTTTTTTTTTTTTTTTTTTTTTTTTTTTTTTTTTTTTTTTTTTTTTTTTTTTTTTTTTTTTTTTTTTTTTTTTTTTTTTTTTTTTTTTTTTTTTTTTTTTTTTTTTTTTTTTTTTTTTTTTTTTTTTTTTTTTTTTTTTTTTTTTTTTTTTTTTTTTTTTTTTTTTTTTTTTTTTTTTTTTTTTTTTTTTTTTTTTTTTTTTTTTTTTTTTTTTTTTTTTTTTTTTTTTTTTTTTTTTTTTTTTTTTTTTTTTTTTTTTTTTTTTTTTTTTTTTTTTTTTTTTTTTTTTTTTTTTTTTTTTTTTTTTTTTTTTTTTTTTTTTTTTTTTTTTTTTTTTTTTTTTTTTTTTTTTTTTTTTTTTTTTTTTTTTTTTTTTTTTTTTTTTTTTTTTTTTTTTTTTTTTTTTTTTTTTTTTTTTTTTTTTTTTTTTTTTTTTTTTTTTTTTTTTTTTTTTTTTTTTTTTTTTTTTTTTTTTTTTTTTTTTTTTTTTTTTTTTTTTTTTTTTTTTTTTTTTTTTTTTTTTTTTTTTTTTTTTTTTTTTTTTTTTTTTTTTTTTTTTTTTTTTTTTTTTTTTTTTTTTTTTTTTTTTTTTTTTTTTTTTTTTTTTTTTTTTTTTTTTTTTTTTTTTTTTTTTTTTTTTTTTTTTTTTTTTTTTTTTTTTTTTTTTTTTTTTTTTTTTTTTTTTTTTTTTTTTTTTTTTTTTTTTTTTTTTTTTTTTTTTTTTTTTTTTTTTTTTTTTTTTTTTTTTTTTTTTTTTTTTTTTTTTTTTTTTTTTTTTTTTTTTTTTTTTTTTTTTTTTTTTTTTTTTTTTTTTTTTTTTTTTTTTTTTTTTTTTTTTTTTTTTTTTTTTTTTTTTTTTTTTTTTTTTTTTTTTTTTTTTTTTTTTTTTTTTTTTTTTTTTTTTTTTTTTTTTTTTTTTTTTTTTTTTTTTTTTTTTTTTTTTTTTTTTTTTTTTTTTTTTTTTTTTTTTTTTTTTTTTTTTTTTTTTTTTTTTTTTTTTTTTTTTTTTTTTTTTTTTTTTTTTTTTTTTTTTTTTTTTTTTTTTTTTTTTTTTTTTTTTTTTTTTTTTTTTTTTTTTTTTTTTTTTTTTTTTTTTTTTTTTTTTTTTTTTTTTTTTTTTTTTTTTTTTTTTTTTTTTTTTTTTTTTTTTTTTTTTTTTTTTTTTTTTTTTTTTTTTTTTTTTTTTTTTTTTTTTTTTTTTTTTTTTTTTTTTTTTTTTTTTTTTTTTTTTTTTTTTTTTTTTTATTTTTTTTTTTTTTTTTTTTTTTTTTTTTTTTTTTTTTTTTTTTTTTTTTTTTTTTTTTTTTTTTTTTTTTTTTTTTTTTTTTTTTTTTTTTTTTTTTTTTTTTTTTTTTTTTTTTTTTTTTTTTTTTTTTTTTTTTTTTTTTTTTTTTTTTTTTTTTTTTTTTTTTTTTTTTTTTTTTTTTTTTTTTTTTTTTTTTTTTTTTTTTTTTTTTTTTTTTTTTTTTTTTTTTTTTTTTTTTTTTTTTTTTTTTTTTTTTTTTTTTTTTTTTTTTTTTTTTTTTTTTTTTTTTTTTTTTTTTTTTTTTTTTTTTTTTTTTTTTTTTTTTTTTTTTTTTTTTTTTTTTTTTTTTTTTTTTTTTTTTTTTTTTTTTTTTTTTTTTTTTTTTTTTTTTTTTTTTTTTTTTTTTTTTTTTTTTTTTTTTTTTTTTTTTTTTTTTTTTTTTTTTTTTTTTTTTTTTTTTTTTTTTTTTTTTTTTTTTTTTTTTTTTTTTTTTTTTTTTTTTTTTTTTTTTTTTTTTTTTTTTTTTTTTTTTTTTTTTTTTTTTTTTTTTTTTTTTTTTTTTTTTTTTTTTTTTTTTTTTTTTTTTTTTTTTTTTTTTTTTTTTTTTTTTTTTTTTTTTTTTTTTTTTTTTTTTTTTTTTTTTTTTTTTTTTTTTTTTTTTTTTTTTTTTTTTTTTTTTTTTTTTTTTTTTTTTTTTTTTTTTTTTTTTTTTTTTTTTTTTTTTTTTTTTTTTTTTTTTTTTTTTTTTTTTTTTTTTTTTTTTTTTTTTTTTTTTTTTTTTTTTTTTTTTTTTTTTTTTTTTTTTTTTTTTTTTTTTTTTTTTTTTTTTTTTTTTTTTTTTTTTTTTTTTTTTTTTTTTTTTTTTTTTTTTTTTTTTTTTTTTTTTTTTTTTTTTTTTTTTTTTTTTTTTTTTTTTTTTTTTTTTTTTTTTTTTTTTTTTTTTTTTTTTTTTTTTTTTTTTTTTTTTTTTTTTTTTTTTTTTTTTTTTTTTTTTTTTTTTTTTTTTTTTTTTTTTTTTTTTTTTTTTTTTTTTTTTTTTTTTTTTTTTTTTTTTTTTTTTTTTTTTTTTTTTTTTTTTTTTTTTTTTTTTTTTTTTTTTTTTTTTTTTTTTTTTTTTTTTTTTTTTTTTTTTTTTTTTTTTTTTTTTTTTTTTTTTTTTTTTTTTTTTTTTTTTTTTTTTTTTTTTTTTTTTTTTTTTTTTTTTTTTTTTTTTTTTTTTTTTTTTTTTTTTTTTTTTTTTTTTTTTTTTTTTTTTTTTTTTTTTTTTTTATTTTTTTTTTTTTTTTTTTTTTTTTTTTTTTTTTTTTTTTTTTTTTTTTTTTTTTTTTTTTTTTTTTTTTTTTTTTTTTTTTTTTTTTTTTTTTTTTTTTTTTTTTTTTTTTTTTTTTTTTTTTTTTTTTTTTTTTTTTTTTTTTTTTTTTTTTTTTTTTTTTTTTTTTTTTTTTTTTTTTTTTTTTTTTTTTTTTTTTTTTTTTTTTTTTTTTTTTTTTTTTTTTTTTTTTTTTTTTTTTTTTTTTTTTTTTTTTTTTTTTTTTTTTTTTTTTTTTTTTTTTTTTTTTTTTTTTTTTTTTTTTTTTTTTTTTTTTTTTTTTTTTTTTTTTTTTTTTTTTTTTTTTTTTTTTTTTTTTTTTTTTTTTTTTTTTTTTTTTTTTTTTTTTTTTTTTTTTTTTTTTTTTTTTTTTTTTTTTTTTTTTTTTTTTTTTTTTTTTTTTTTTTTTTTTTTTTTTTTTTTTTTTTTTTTTTTTTTTTTTTTTTTTTTTTTTTTTTTTTTTTTTTTTTTTTTTTTTTTTTTTTTTTTTTTTTTTTTTTTTTTTTTTTTTTTTTTTTTTTTTTTTTTTTTTTTTTTTTTTTTTTTTTTTTTTTTTTTTTTTTTTTTTTTTTTTTTTTTTTTTTTTTTTTTTTTTTTTTTTTTTTTTTTTTTTTTTTTTTTTTTTTTTTTTTTTTTTTTTTTTTTTTTTTTTTTTTTTTTTTTTTTTTTTTTTTTTTTTTTTTTTTTTTTTTTTTTTTTTTTTTTTTTTTTTTTTTTTTTTTTTTTTTTTTTTTTTTTTTTTTTTTTTTTTTTTTTTTTTTTTTTTTTTTTTTTTTTTTTTTTTTTTTTTTTTTTTTTTTTTTTTTTTTTTTTTTTTTTTTTTTTTTTTTTTTTTTTTTTTTTTTTTTTTTTTTTTTTTTTTTTTTTTTTTTTTTTTTTTTTTTTTTTTTTTTTTTTTTTTTTTTTTTTTTTTTTTTTTTTTTTTTTTTTTTTTTTTTTTTTTTTTTTTTTTTTTTTTTTTTTTTTTTTTTTTTTTTTTTTTTTTTTTTTTTTTTTTTTTTTTTTTTTTTTTTTTTTTTTTTTTTTTTTTTTTTTTTTTTTTTTTTTTTTTTTTTTTTTTTTTTTTTTTTTTTTTTTTTTTTTTTTTTTTTTTTTTTTTTTTTTTTTTTTTTTTTTTTTTTTTTTTTTTTTTTTTTTTTTTTTTTTTTTTTTTTTTTTTTTTTTTTTTTTTTTTTTTTTTTTTTTTTTTTTTTTTTTTTTTTTTTTTTTTTTTTTTTTTTTTTTTTTTTTTTTTTTTTTTTTTTTTTTTTTTTTTTTTTTTTTTTTTTTTTTTTTTTTTTTTTTTTTTTTTTTTTTTTTTTTTTTTTTTTTTTTTTTTTTTTTTTTTTTTTTTTTTTTTTTTTTTTTTTTTTTTTTTTTTTTTTTTTTTTTTTTTTTTTTTTTTTTTTTTTTTTTTTTTTTTTTTTTTTTTTTTTTTTTTTTTTTTTTTTTTTTTTTTTTTTTTTTTTTTTTTTTTTTTTTTTTTTTTTTTTTTTTTTTTTTTTTTTTTTTTTTTTTTTTTTTTTTTTTTTTTTTTTTTTTTTTTTTTTTTTTTTTTTTTTTTTTTTTTTTTTTTTTTTTTTTTTTTTTTTTTTTTTTTTTTTTTTTTTTTTTTTTTTTTTTTTTTTTTTTTTTTTTTTTTTTTTTTTTTTTTTTTTTTTTTTTTTTTTTTTTTTTTTTTTTTTTTTTTTTTTTTTTTTTTTTTTTTTTTTTTTTTTTTTTTTTTTTTTTTTTTTTTTTTTTTTTTTTTTTTTTTTTTTTTTTTTTTTTTTTTTTTTTTTTTTTTTTTTTTTTTTTTTTTTTTTTTTTTTTTTTTTTTTTTTTTTTTTTTTTTTTTTTTTTTTTTTTTTTTTTTTTTTTTTTTTTTTTTTTTTTTTTTTTTTTTTTTTTTTTTTTTTTTTTTTTTTTTTTTTTTTTTTTTTTTTTTTTTTTTTTTTTTTTTTTTTTTTTTTTTTTTTTTTTTTTTTTTTTTTTTTTTTTTTTTTTTTTTTTTTTTTTTTTTTTTTTTTTTTTTTTTTTTTTTTTTTTTTTTTTTTTTTTTTTTTTTTTTTTTTTTTTTTTTTTTTTTTTTTTTTTTTTTTTTTTTTTTTTTTTTTTTTTTTTTTTTTTTTTTTTTTTTTTTTTTTTTTTTTTTTTTTTTTTTTTTTTTTTTTTTTTTTTTTTTTTTTTTTTTTTTTTTTTTTTTTTTTTTTTTTTTTTTTTTTTTTTTTTTTTTTTTTTTTTTTTTTTTTTTTTTTTTTTTTTTTTTTTTTTTTTTTTTTTTTTTTTTTTTTTTTTTTTTTTTTTTTTTTTTTTTTTTTTTTTTTTTTTTTTTTTTTTTTTTTTTTTTTTTTTTTTTTTTTTTTTTTTTTTTTTTTTTTTTTTTTTTTTTTTTTTTTTTTTTTTTTTTTTTTTTTTTTTTTTTTTTTTTTTTTTTTTTTTTTTTTTTTTTTTTTTTTTTTTTTTTTTTTTTTTTTTTTTTTTTTTTTTTTTTTTTTTTTTTTTTTTTTTTTTTTTTTTTTTTTTTTTTTTTTTTTTTTTTTTTTTTTTTTTTTTTTTTTTTTTTTTTTTTTTTTTTTTTTTTTTTTTTTTTTTTTTTTTTTTTTTTTTTTTTTTTTTTTTTTTTTTTTTTTTTTTTTTTTTTTTTTTTTTTTTTTTTTTTTTTTTTTTTTTTTTTTTTTTTTTTTTTTTTTTTTTTTTTTTTTTTTTTTTTTTTTTTTTTTTTTTTTTTTTTTTTTTTTTTTTTTTTTTTTTTTTTTTTTTTTTTTTTTTTTTTTTTTTTTTTTTTTTTTTTTTTTTTTTTTTTTTTTTTTTTTTTTTTTTTTTTTTTTTTTTTTTTTTTTTTTTTTTTTTTTTTTTTTTTTTTTTTTTTTTTTTTTTTTTTTTTTTTTTTTTTTTTTTTTTTTTTTTTTTTTTTTTTTTTTTTTTTTTTTTTTTTTTTTTTTTTTTTTTTTTTTTTTTTTTTTTTTTTTTTTTTTTTTTTTTTTTTTTTTTTTTTTTTTTTTTTTTTTTTTTTTTTTTTTTTTTTTTTTTTTTTTTTTTTTTTTTTTTTTTTTTTTTTTTTTTTTTTTTTTTTTTTTTTTTTTTTTTTTTTTTTTTTTTTTTTTTTTTTTTTTTTTTTTTTTTTTTTTTTTTTTTTTTTTTTTTTTTTTTTTTTTTTTTTTTTTTTTTTTTTTTTTTTTTTTTTTTTTTTTTTTTTTTTTTTTTTTTTTTTTTTTTTTTTTTTTTTTTTTTTTTTTTTTTTTTTTTTTTTTTTTTTTTTTTTTTTTTTTTTTTTTTTTTTTTTTTTTTTTTTTTTTTTTTTTTTTTTTTTTTTTTTTTTTTTTTTTTTTTTTTTTTTTTTTTTTTTTTTTTTTTTTTTTTTTTTTTTTTTTTTTTTTTTTTTTTTTTTTTTTTTTTTTTTTTTTTTTTTTTTTTTTTTTTTTTTTTTTTTTTTTTTTTTTTTTTTTTTTTTTTTTTTTTTTTTTTTTTTTTTTTTTTTTTTTTTTTTTTTTTTTTTTTTTTTTTTTTTTTTTTTTTTTTTTTTTTTTTTTTTTTTTTTTTTTTTTTTTTTTTTTTTTTTTTTTTTTTTTTTTTTTTTTTTTTTTTTTTTTTTTTTTTTTTTTTTTTTTTTTTTTTTTTTTTTTTTTTTTTTTTTTTTTTTTTTTTTTTTTTTTTTTTTTTTTTTTTTTTTTTTTTTTTTTTTTTTTTTTTTTTTTTTTTTTTTTTTTTTTTTTTTTTTTTTTTTTTTTTTTTTTTTTTTTTTTTTTTTTTTTTTTTTTTTTTTTTTTTTTTTTTTTTTTTTTTTTTTTTTTTTTTTTTTTTTTTTTTTTTTTTTTTTTTTTTTTTTTTTTTTTTTTTTTTTTTTTTTTTTTTTTTTTTTTTTTTTTTTTTTTTTTTTTTTTTTTTTTTTTTTTTTTTTTTTTTTTTTTTTTTTTTTTTTTTTTTTTTTTTTTTTTTTTTTTTTTTTTTTTTTTTTTTTTTTTTTTTTTTTTTTTTTTTTTTTTTTTTTTTTTTTTTTTTTTTTTTTTTTTTTTTTTTTTTTTTTTTTTTTTTTTTTTTTTTTTTTTTTTTTTTTTTTTTTTTTTTTTTTTTTTTTTTTTTTTTTTTTTTTTTTTTTTTTTTTTTTTTTTTTTTTTTTTTTTTTTTTTTTTTTTTTTTTTTTTTTTTTTTTTTTTTTTTTTTTTTTTTTTTTTTTTTTTTTTTTTTTTTTTTTTTTTTTTTTTTTTTTTTTTTTTTTTTTTTTTTTTTTTTTTTTTTTTTTTTTTTTTTTTTTTTTTTTTTTTTTTTTTTTTTTTTTTTTTTTTTTTTTTTTTTTTTTTTTTTTTTTTTTTTTTTTTTTTTTTTTTTTTTTTTTTTTTTTTTTTTTTTTTTTTTTTTTTTTTTTTTTTTTTTTTTTTTTTTTTTTTTTTTTTTTTTTTTTTTTTTTTTTTTTTTTTTTTTTTTTTTTTTTTTTTTTTTTTTTTTTTTTTTTTTTTTTTTTTTTTTTTTTTTTTTTTTTTTTTTTTTTTTTTTTTTTTTTTTTTTTTTTTTTTTTTTTTTTTTTTTTTTTTTTTTTTTTTTTTTTTTTTTTTTTTTTTTTTTTTTTTTTTTTTTTTTTTTTTTTTTTTTTTTTTTTTTTTTTTTTTTTTTTTTTTTTTTTTTTTTTTTTTTTTTTTTTTTTTTTTTTTTTTTTTTTTTTTTTTTTTTTTTTTTTTTTTTTTTTTTTTTTTTTTTTTTTTTTTTTTTTTTTTTTTTTTTTTTTTTTTTTTTTTTTTTTTTTTTTTTTTTTTTTTTTTTTTTTTTTTTTTTTTTTTTTTTTTTTTTTTTTTTTTTTTTTTTTTTTTTTTTTTTTTTTTTTTTTTTTTTTTTTTTTTTTTTTTTTTTTTTTTTTTTTTTTTTTTTTTTTTTTTTTTTTTTTTTTTTTTTTTTTTTTTTTTTTTTTTTTTTTTTTTTTTTTTTTTTTTTTTTTTTTTTTTTTTTTTTTTTTTTTTTTTTTTTTTTTTTTTTTTTTTTTTTTTTTTTTTTTTTTTTTTTTTTTTTTTTTTTTTTTTTTTTTTTTTTTTTTTTTTTTTTTTTTTTTTTTTTTTTTTTTTTTTTTTTTTTTTTTTTTTTTTTTTTTTTTTTTTTTTTTTTTTTTTTTTTTTTTTTTTTTTTTTTTTTTTTTTTTTTTTTTTTTTTTTTTTTTTTTTTTTTTTTTTTTTTTTTTTTTTTTTTTTTTTTTTTTTTTTTTTTTTTTTTTTTTTTTTTTTTTTTTTTTTTTTTTTTTTTTTTTTTTTTTTTTTTTTTTTTTTTTTTTTTTTTTTTTTTTTTTTTTTTTTTTTTTTTTTTTTTTTTTTTTTTTTTTTTTTTTTTTTTTTTTTTTTTTTTTTTTTTTTTTTTTTTTTTTTTTTTTTTTTTTTTTTTTTTTTTTTTTTTTTTTTTTTTTTTTTTTTTTTTTTTTTTTTTTTTTTTTTTTTTTTTTTTTTTTTTTTTTTTTTTTTTTTTTTTTTTTTTTTTTTTTTTTTTTTTTTTTTTTTTTTTTTTTTTTTTTTTTTTTTTTTTTTTTTTTTTTTTTTTTTTTTTTTTTTTTTTTTTTTTTTTTTTTTTTTTTTTTTTTTTTTTTTTTTTTTTTTTTTTTTTTTTTTTTTTTTTTTTTTTTTTTTTTTTTTTTTTTTTTTTTTTTTTTTTTTTTTTTTTTTTTTTTTTTTTTTTTTTTTTTTTTTTTTTTTTTTTTTTTTTTTTTTTTTTTTTTTTTTTTTTTTTTTTTTTTTTTTTTTTTTTTTTTTTTTTTTTTTTTTTTTTTTTTTTTTTTTTTTTTTTTTTTTTTTTTTTTTTTTTTTTTTTTTTTTTTTTTTTTTTTTTTTTTTTTTTTTTTTTTTTTTTTTTTTTTTTTTTTTTTTTTTTTTTTTTTTTTTTTTTTTTTTTTTTTTTTTTTTTTTTTTTTTTTTTTTTTTTTTTTTTTTTTTTTTTTTTTTTTTTTTTTTTTTTTTTTTTTTTTTTTTTTTTTTTTTTTTTTTTTTTTTTTTTTTTTTTTTTTTTTTTTTTTTTTTTTTTTTTTTTTTTTTTTTTTTTTTTTTTTTTTTTTTTTTTTTTTTTTTTTTTTTTTTTTTTTTTTTTTTTTTTTTTTTTTTTTTTTTTTTTTTTTTTTTTTTTTTTTTTTTTTTTTTTTTTTTTTTTTTTTTTTTTTTTTTTTTTTTTTTTTTTTTTTTTTTTTTTTTTTTTTTTTTTTTTTTTTTTTTTTTTTTTTTTTTTTTTTTTTTTTTTTTTTTTTTTTTTTTTTTTTTTTTTTTTTTTTTTTTTTTTTTTTTTTTTTTTTTTTTTTTTTTTTTTTTTTTTTTTTTTTTTTTTTTTTTTTTTTTTTTTTTTTTTTTTTTTTTTTTTTTTTTTTTTTTTTTTTTTTTTTTTTTTTTTTTTTTTTTTTTTTTTTTTTTTTTTTTTTTTTTTTTTTTTTTTTTTTTTTTTTTTTTTTTTTTTTTTTTTTTTTTTTTTTTTTTTTTTTTTTTTTTTTTTTTTTTTTTTTTTTTTTTTTTTTTTTTTTTTTTTTTTTTTTTTTTTTTTTTTTTTTTTTTTTTTTTTTTTTTTTTTTTTTTTTTTTTTTTTTTTTTTTTTTTTTTTTTTTTTTTTTTTTTTTTTTTTTTTTTTTTTTTTTTTTTTTTTTTTTTTTTTTTTTTTTTTTTTTTTTTTTTTTTTTTTTTTTTTTTTTTTTTTTTTTTTTTTTTTTTTTTTTTTTTTTTTTTTTTTTTTTTTTTTTTTTTTTTTTTTTTTTTTTTTTTTTTTTTTTTTTTTTTTTTTTTTTTTTTTTTTTTTTTTTTTTTTTTTTTTTTTTTTTTTTTTTTTTTTTTTTTTTTTTTTTTTTTTTTTTTTTTTTTTTTTTTTTTTTTTTTTTTTTTTTTTTTTTTTTTTTTTTTTTTTTTTTTTTTTTTTTTTTTTTTTTTTTTTTTTTTTTTTTTTTTTTTTTTTTTTTTTTTTTTTTTTTTTTTTTTTTTTTTTTTTTTTTTTTTTTTTTTTTTTTTTTTTTTTTTTTTTTTTTTTTTTTTTTTTTTTTTTTTTTTTTTTTTTTTTTTTTTTTTTTTTTTTTTTTTTTTTTTTTTTTTTTTTTTTTTTTTTTTTTTTTTTTTTTTTTTTTTTTTTTTTTTTTTTTTTTTTTTTTTTTTTTTTTTTTTTTTTTTTTTTTTTTTTTTTTTTTTTTTTTTTTTTTTTTTTTTTTTTTTTTTTTTTTTTTTTTTTTTTTTTTTTTTTTTTTTTTTTTTTTTTTTTTTTTTTTTTTTTTTTTTTTTTTTTTTTTTTTTTTTTTTTTTTTTTTTTTTTTTTTTTTTTTTTTTTTTTTTTTTTTTTTTTTTTTTTTTTTTTTTTTTTTTTTTTTTTTTTTTTTTTTTTTTTTTTTTTTTTTTTTTTTTTTTTTTTTTTTTTTTTTTTTTTTTTTTTTTTTTTTTTTTTTTTTTTTTTTTTTTTTTTTTTTTTTTTTTTTTTTTTTTTTTTTTTTTTTTTTTTTTTTTTTTTATTTTTTTTTTTTTTTTTTTTTTTTTTTTTTTTTTTTTTTTTTTTTTTTTTTTTTTTTTTTTTTTTTTTTTTTTTTTTTTTTTTTTTTTTTTTTTTTTTTTTTTTTTTTTTTTTTTTTTTTTTTTTTTTTTTTTTTTTTTTTTTTTTTTTTTTTTTTTTTTTTTTTTTTTTTTTTTTTTTTTTTTTTTTTTTTTTTTTTTTTTTTTTTTTTTTTTTTTTTTTTTTTTTTTTTTTTTTTTTTTTTTTTTTTTTTTTTTTTTTTTTTTTTTTTTTTTTTTTTTTTTTTTTTTTTTTTTTTTTTTTTTTTTTTTTTTTTTTTTTTTTTTTTTTTTTTTTTTTTTTTTTTTTTTTTTTTTTTTTTTTTTTTTTTTTTTTTTTTTTTTTTTTTTTTTTTTTTTTTTTTTTTTTTTTTTTTTTTTTTTTTTTTTTTTTTTTTTTTTTTTTTTTTTTTTTTTTTTTTTTTTTTTTTTTTTTTTTTTTTTTTTTTTTTTTTTTTTTTTTTTTTTTTTTTTTTTTTTTTTTTTTTTTTTTTTTTTTTTTTTTTTTTTTTTTTTTTTTTTTTTTTTTTTTTTTTTTTTTTTTTTTTTTTTTTTTTTTTTTTTTTTTTTTTTTTTTTTTTTTTTTTTTTTTTTTTTTTTTTTTTTTTTTTTTTTTTTTTTTTTTTTTTTTTTTTTTTTTTTTTTTTTTTTTTTTTTTTTTTTTTTTTTTTTTTTTTTTTTTTTTTTTTTTTTTTTTTTTTTTTTTTTTTTTTTTTTTTTTTTTTTTTTTTTTTTTTTTTTTTTTTTTTTTTTTTTTTTTTTTTTTTTTTTTTTTTTTTTTTTTTTTTTTTTTTTTTTTTTTTTTTTTTTTTTTTTTTTTTTTTTTTTTTTTTTTTTTTTTTTTTTTTTTTTTTTTTTTTTTTTTTTTTTTTTTTTTTTTTTTTTTTTTTTTTTTTTTTTTTTTTTTTTTTTTTTTTTTTTTTTTTTTTTTTTTTTTTTTTTTTTTTTTTTTTTTTTTTTTTTTTTTTTTTTTTTTTTTTTTTTTTTTTTTTTTTTTTTTTTTTTTTTTTTTTTTTTTTTTTTTTTTTTTTTTTTTTTTTTTTTTTTTTTTTTTTTTTTTTTTTTTTTTTTTTTTTTTTTTTTTTTTTTTTTTTTTTTTTTTTTTTTTTATTTTTTTTTTTTTTTTTTTTTTTTTTTTTTTTTTTTTTTTTTTTTTTTTTTTTTTTTTTTTTTTTTTTTTTTTTTTTTTTTTTTTTTTTTTTTTTTTTTTTTTTTTTTTTTTTTTTTTTTTTTTTTTTTTTTTTTTTTTTTTTTTTTTTTTTTTTTTTTTTTTTTTTTTTTTTTTTTTTTTTTTTTTTTTTTTTTTTTTTTTTTTTTTTTTTTTTTTTTTTTTTTTTTTTTTTTTTTTTTTTTTTTTTTTTTTTTTTTTTTTTTTTTTTTTTTTTTTTTTTTTTTTTTTTTTTTTTTTTTTTTTTTTTTTTTTTTTTTTTTTTTTTTTTTTTTTTTTTTTTTTTTTTTTTTTTTTTTTTTTTTTTTTTTTTTTTTTTTTTTTTTTTTTTTTTTTTTTTTTTTTTTTTTTTTTTTTTTTTTTTTTTTTTTTTTTTTTTTTTTTTTTTTTTTTTTTTTTTTTTTTTTTTTTTTTTTTTTTTTTTTTTTTTTTTTTTTTTTTTTTTTTTTTTTTTTTTTATTTTTTTTTTTTTTTTTTTTTTTTTTTTTTTTTTTTTTTTTTTTTTTTTTTTTTTTTTTTTTTTTTTTTTTTTTTTTTTTTTTTTTTTTTTTTTTTTTTTTTTTTTTTTTTTTTTTTTTTTTTTTTTTTTTTTTTTTTTTTTTTTTTTTTTTTTTTTTTTTTTTTTTTTTTTTTTTTTTTTTTTTTTTTTTTTTTTTTTTTTTTTTTTTTTTTTTTTTTTTTTTTTTTTTTTTTTTTTTTTTTTTTTTTTTTTTTTTTTTTTTTTTTTTTTTTTTTTTTTTTTTTTTTTTTTTTTTTTTTTTTTTTTTTTTTTTTTTTTTTTTTTTTTTTTTTTTTTTTTTTTTTTTTTTTTTTTTTTTTTTTTTTTTTTTTTTTTTTTTTTTTTTTTTTTTTTTTTTTTTTTTTTTTTTTTTTTTTTTTTTTTTTTTTTTTTTTTTTTTTTTTTTTTTTTTTTTTTTTTTTTTTTTTTTTTTTTTTTTTTTTTTTTTTTTTTTTTTTTTTTTTTTTTTTTTTTTTTTTTTTTTTTTTTTTTTTTTTTTTTTTTTTTTTTTTTTTTTTTTTTTTTTTTTTTTTTTTTTTTTTTTTTTTTTTTTTTTTTTTTTTTTTTTTTTTTTTTTTTTTTTTTTTTTTTTTTTTTTTTTTTTTTTTTTTTTTTTTTTTTTTTTTTTTTTTTTTTTTTTTTTTTTTTTTTTTTTTTTTTTTTTTTTTTTTTTTTTTTTTTTTTTTTTTTTTTTTTTTTTTTTTTTTTTTTTTTTTTTTTTTTTTTTTTTTTTTTTTTTTTTTTTTTTTTTTTTTTTTTTTTTTTTTTTTTTTTTTTTTTTTTTTTTTTTTTTTTTTTTTTTTTTTTTTTTTTTTTTTTTTTTTTTTTTTTTTTTTTTTTTTTTTTTTTTTTTTTTTTTTTTTTTTTTTTTTTTTTTTTTTTTTTTTTTTTTTTTTTTTTTTTTTTTTTTTTTTTTTTTTTTTTTTTTTTTTTTTTTTTTTTTTTTTTTTTTTTTTTTTTTTTTTTTTTTTTTTTTTTTTTTTTTTTTTTTTTTTTTTTTTTTTTTTTTTTTTTTTTTTTTTTTTTTTTTTTTTTTTTTTTTTTTTTTTTTTTTTTTTTTTTTTTTTTTTTTTTTTTTTTTTTTTTTTTTTTTTTTTTTTTTTTTTTTTTTTTTTTTTTTTTTTTTTTTTTTTTTTTTTTTTTTTTTTTTTTTTTTTTTTTTTTTTTTTTTTTTTTTTTTTTTTTTTTTTTTTTTTTTTTTTTTTTTTTTTTTTTTTTTTTTTTTTTTTTTTTTTTTTTTTTTTTTTTTTTTTTTTTTTTTTTTTTTTTTTTTTTTTTTTTTTTTTTTTTTTTTTTTTTTTTTTTTTTTTTTTTTTTTTTTTTTTTTTTTTTTTTTTTTTTTTTTTTTTTTTTTTTTTTTTTTTTTTTTTTTTTTTTTTTTTTTTTTTTTTTTTTTTTTTTTTTTTTTTTTTTTTTTTTTTTTTTTTTTTTTTTTTTTTTTTTTTTTTTTTTTTTTTTTTTTTTTTTTTTTTTTTTTTTTTTTTTTTTTTTTTTTTTTTTTTTTTTTTTTTTTTTTTTTTTTTTTTTTTTTTTTTTTTTTTTTTTTTTTTTTTTTTTTTTTTTTTTTTTTTTTTTTTTTTTTTTTTTTTTTTTTTTTTTTTTTTTTTTTTTTTTTTTTTTTTTTTTTTTTTTTTTTTTTTTTTTTTTTTTTTTTTTTTTTTTTTTTTTTTTTTTTTTTTTTTTTTTTTTTTTTTTTTTTTTTTTTTTTTTTTTTTTTTTTTTTTTTTTTTTTTTTTTTTTTTTTTTTTTTTTTTTTTTTTTTTTTTTTTTTTTTTTTTTTTTTTTTTTTTTTTTTTTTTTTTTTTTTTTTTTTTTTTTTTTTTTTTTTTTTTTTTTTTTTTTTTTTTTTTTTTTTTTTTTTTTTTTTTTTTTTTTTTTTTTTTTTTTTTTTTTTTTTTTTTTTTTTTTTTTTTTTTTTTTTTTTTTTTTTTTTTTTTTTTTTTTTTTTTTTTTTTTTTTTTTTTTTTTTTTTTTTTTTTTTTTTTTTTTTTTTTTTTTTTTTTTTTTTTTTTTTTTTTTTTTTTTTTTTTTTTTTTTTTTTTTTTTTTTTTTTTTTTTTTTTTTTTTTTTTTTTTTTTTTTTTTTTTTTTTTTTTTTTTTTTTTTTTTTTTTTTTTTTTTTTTTTTTTTTTTTTTTTTTTTTTTTTTTTTTTTTTTTTTTTTTTTTTTTTTTTTTTTTTTTTTTTTTTTTTTTTTTTTTTTTTTTTTTTTTTTTTTTTTTTTTTTTTTTTTTTTTTTTTTTTTTTTTTTTTTTTTTTTTTTTTTTTTTTTTTTTTTTTTTTTTTTTTTTTTTTTTTTTTTTTTTTTTTTTTTTTTTTTTTTTTTTTTTTTTTTTTTTTTTTTTTTTTTTTTTTTTTTTTTTTTTTTTTTTTTTTTTTTTTTTTTTTTTTTTTTTTTTTTTTTTTTTTTTTTTTTTTTTTTTTTTTTTTTTTTTTTTTTTTTTTTTTTTTTTTTTTTTTTTTTTTTTTTTTTTTTTTTTTTTTTTTTTTTTTTTTTTTTTTTTTTTTTTTTTTTTTTTTTTTTTTTTTTTTTTTTTTTTTTTTTTTTTTTTTTTTTTTTTTTTTTTTTTTTTTTTTTTTTTTTTTTTTTTTTTTTTTTTTTTTTTTTTTTTTTTTTTTTTTTTTTTTTTTTTTTTTTTTTTTTTTTTTTTTTTTTTTTTTTTTTTTTTTTTTTTTTTTTTTTTTTTTTTTTTTTTTTTTTTTTTTTTTTTTTTTTTTTTTTTTTTTTTTTTTTTTTTTTTTTTTTTTTTTTTTTTTTTTTTTTTTTTTTTTTTTTTTTTTTTTTTTTTTTTTTTTTTTTTTTTTTTTTTTTTTTTTTTTTTTTTTTTTTTTTTTTTTTTTTTTTTTTTTTTTTTTTTTTTTTTTTTTTTTTTTTTTTTTTTTTTTTTTTTTTTTTTTTTTTTTTTTTTTTTTTTTTTTTTTTTTTTTTTTTTTTTTTTTTTTTTTTTTTTTTTTTTTTTTTTTTTTTTTTTTTTTTTTTTTTTTTTTTTTTTTTTTTTTTTTTTTTTTTTTTTTTTTTTTTTTTTTTTTTTTTTTTTTTTTTTTTTTTTTTTTTTTTTTTTTTTTTTTTTTTTTTTTTTTTTTTTTTTTTTTTTTTTTTTTTTTTTTTTTTTTTTTTTTTTTTTTTTTTTTTTTTTTTTTTTTTTTTTTTTTTTTTTTTTTTTTTTTTTTTTTTTTTTTTTTTTTTTTTTTTTTTTTTTTTTTTTTTTTTTTTTTTTTTTTTTTTTTTTTTTTTTTTTTTTTTTTTTTTTTTTTTTTTTTTTTTTTTTTTTTTTTTTTTTTTTTTTTTTTTTTTTTTTTTTTTTTTTTTTTTTTTTTTTTTTTTTTTTTTTTTTTTTTTTTTTTTTTTTTTTTTTTTTTTTTTTTTTTTTTTTTTTTTTTTTTTTTTTTTTTTTTTTTTTTTTTTTTTTTTTTTTTTTTTTTTTTTTTTTTTTTTTTTTTTTTTTTTTTTTTTTTTTTTTTTTTTTTTTTTTTTTTTTTTTTTTTTTTTTTTTTTTTTTTTTTTTTTTTTTTTTTTTTTTTTTTTTTTTTTTTTTTTTTTTTTTTTTTTTTTTTTTTTTTTTTTTTTTTTTTTTTTTTTTTTTTTTTTTTTTTTTTTTTTTTTTTTTTTTTTTTTTTTTTTTTATTTTTTTTTTTTTTTTTTTTTTTTTTTTTTTTTTTTTTTTTTTTTTTTTTTTTTTTTTTTTTTTTTTTTTTTTTTTTTTTTTTTTTTTTTTTTTTTTTTTTTTTTTTTTTTTTTTTTTTTTTTTTTTTTTTTTTTTTTTTTTTTTTTTTTTTTTTTTTTTTTTTTTTTTTTTTTTTTTTTTTTTTTTTTTTTTTTTTTTTTTTTTTTTTTTTTTTTTTTTTTTTTTTTTTTTTTTTTTTTTTTTTTTTTTTTTTTTTTTTTTTTTTTTTTTTTTTTTTTTTTTTTTTTTTTTTTTTTTTTTTTTTTTTTTTTTTTTTTTTTTTTTTTTTTTTTTTTTTTTTTTTTTTTTTTTTTTTTTTTTTTTTTTTTTTTTTTTTTTTTTTTTTTTTTTTTTTTTTTTTTTTTTTTTTTTTTTTTTTTTTTTTTTTTTTTTTTTTTTTTTTTTTTTTTTTTTTTTTTTTTTTTTTTTTTTTTTTTTTTTTTTTTTTTTTTTTTTTTTTTTTTTTTTTTTTTTTTTTTTTTTTTTTTTTTTTTTTTTTTTTTTTTTTTTTTTTTTTTTTTTTTTTTTTTTTTTTTTTTTTTTTTTTTTTTTTTTTTTTTTTTTTTTTTTTTTTTTTTTTTTTTTTTTTTTTTTTTTTTTTTTTTTTTTTTTTTTTTTTTTTTTTTTTTTTTTTTTTTTTTTTTTTTTTTTTTTTTTTTTTTTTTTTTTTTTTTTTTTTTTTTTTTTTTTTTTTTTTTTTTTTTTTTTTTTTTTTTTTTTTTTTTTTTTTTTTTTTTTTTTTTTTTTTTTTTTTTTTTTTTTTTTTTTTTTTTTTTTTTTTTTTTTTTTTTTTTTTTTTTTTTTTTTTTTTTTTTTTTTTTTTTTTTTTTTTTTTTTTTTTTTTTTTTTTTTTTTTTTTTTTTTTTTTTTTTTTTTTTTTTTTTTTTTTTTTTTTTTTTTTTTTTTTTTTTTTTTTTTTTTTTTTTTTTTTTTTTTTTTTTTTTTTTTTTTTTTTTTTTTTTTTTTTTTTTTTTTTTTTTTTTTTTTTTTTTTTTTTTTTTTTTTTTTTTTTTTTTTTTTTTTTTTTTTTTTTTTTTTTTTTTTTTTTTTTTTTTTTTTTTTTTTTTTTTTTTTTTTTTTTTTTTTTTTTTTTTTTTTTTTTTTTTTTTTTTTTTTTTTTTTTTTTTTTTTTTTTTTTTTTTTTTTTTTTTTTTTTTTTTTTTTTTTTTTTTTTTTTTTTTTTTTTTTTTTTTTTTTTTTTTTTTTTTTTTTTTTTTTTTTTTTTTTTTTTTTTTTTTTTTTTTTTTTTTTTTTTTTTTTTTTTTTTTTTTTTTTTTTTTTTTTTTTTTTTTTTTTTTTTTTTTTTTTTTTTTTTTTTTTTTTTTTTTTTTTTTTTTTTTTTTTTTTTTTTTTTTTTTTTTTTTTTTTTTTTTTTTTTTTTTTTTTTTTTTTTTTTTTTTTTTTTTTTTTTTTTTTTTTTTTTTTTTTTTTTTTTTTTTTTTTTTTTTTTTTTTTTTTTTTTTTTTTTTTTTTTTTTTTTTTTTTTTTTTTTTTTTTTTTTTTTTTTTTTTTTTTTTTTTTTTTTTTTTTTTTTTTTTTTTTTTTTTTTTTTTTTTTTTTTTTTTTTTTTTTTTTTTTTTTTTTTTTTTTTTTTTTTTTTTTTTTTTTTTTTTTTTTTTTTTTTTTTTTTTTTTTTTTTTTTTTTTTTTTTTTTTTTTTTTTTTTTTTTTTTTTTTTTTTTTTTTTTTTTTTTTTTTTTTTTTTTTTTTTTTTTTTTTTTTTTTTTTTTTTTTTTTTTTTTTTTTTTTTTTTTTTTTTTTTTTTTTTTTTTTTTTTTTTTTTTTTTTTTTTTTTTTTTTTTTTTTTTTTTTTTTTTTTTTTTTTTTTTTTTTTTTTTTTTTTTTTTTTTTTTTTTTTTTTTTTTTTTTTTTTTTTTTTTTTTTTTTTTTTTTTTTTTTTTTTTTTTTTTTTTTTTTTTTTTTTTTTTTTTTTTTTTTTTTTTTTTTTTTTTTTTTTTTTTTTTTTTTTTTTTTTTTTTTTTTTTTTTTTTTTTTTTTTTTTTTTTTTTTTTTTTTTTTTTTTTTTTTTTTTTTTTTTTTTTTTTTTTTTTTTTTTTTTTTTTTTTTTTTTTTTTTTTTTTTTTTTTTTTTTTTTTTTTTTTTTTTTTTTTTTTTTTTTTTTTTTTTTTTTTTTTTTTTTTTTTTTTTTTTTTTTTTTTTTTTTTTTTTTTTTTTTTTTTTTTTTTTTTTTTTTTTTTTTTTTTTTTTTTTTTTTTTTTTTTTTTTTTTTTTTTTTTTTTTTTTTTTTTTTTTTTTTTTTTTTTTTTTTTTTTTTTTTTTTTTTTTTTTTTTTTTTTTTTTTTTTTTTTTTTTTTTTTTTTTTTTTTTTTTTTTTTTTTTTTTTTTTTTTTTTTTTTTTTTTTTTTTTTTTTTTTTTTTTTTTTTTTTTTTTTTTTTTTTTTTTTTTTTTTTTTTTTTTTTTTTTTTTTTTTTTTTTTTTTTTTTTTTTTTTTTTTTTTTTTTTTTTTTTTTTTTTTTTTTTTTTTTTTTTTTTTTTTTTTTTTTTTTTTTTTTTTTTTTTTTTTTTTTTTTTTTTTTTTTTTTTTTTTTTTTTTTTTTTTTTTTTTTTTTTTTTTTTTTTTTTTTTTTTTTTTTTTTTTTTTTTTTTTTTTTTTTTTTTTTTTTTTTTTTTTTTTTTTTTTTTTTTTTTTTTTTTTTTTTTTTTTTTTTTTTTTTTTTTTTTTTTTTTTTTTTTTTTTTTTTTTTTTTTTTTTTTTTTTTTTTTTTTTTTTTTTTTTTTTTTTTTTTTTTTTTTTTTTTTTTTTTTTTTTTTTTTTTTTTTTTTTTTTTTTTTTTTTTTTTTTTTTTTTTTTTTTTTTTTTTTTTTTTTTTTTTTTTTTTTTTTTTTTTTTTTTTTTTTTTTTTTTTTTTTTTTTTTTTTTTTTTTTTTTTTTTTTTTTTTTTTTTTTTTTTTTTTTTTTTTTTTTTTTTTTTTTTTTTTTTTTTTTTTTTTTTTTTTTTTTTTTTTTTTTTTTTTTTTTTTTTTTTTTTTTTTTTTTTTTTTTTTTTTTTTTTTTTTTTTTTTTTTTTTTTTTTTTTTTTTTTTTTTTTTTTTTTTTTTTTTTTTTTTTTTTTTTTTTTTTTTTTTTTTTTTTTTTTTTTTTTTTTTTTTTTTTTTTTTTTTTTTTTTTTTTTTTTTTTTTTTTTTTTTTTTTTTTTTTTTTTTTTTTTTTTTTTTTTTTTTTTTTTTTTTTTTTTTTTTTTTTTTTTTTTTTTTTTTTTTTTTTTTTTTTTTTTTTTTTTTTTTTTTTTTTTTTTTTTTTTTTTTTTTTTTTTTTTTTTTTTTTTTTTTTTTTTTTTTTTTTTTTTTTTTTTTTTTTTTTTTTTTTTTTTTTTTTTTTTTTTTTTTTTTTTTTTTTTTTTTTTTTTTTTTTTTTTTTTTTTTTTTTTTTTTTTTTTTTTTTTTTTTTTTTTTTTTTTTTTTTTTTTTTTTTTTTTTTTTTTTTTTTTTTTTTTTTTTTTTTTTTTTTTTTTTTTTTTTTTTTTTTTTTTTTTTTTTTTTTTTTTTTTTTTTTTTTTTTTTTTTTTTTTTTTTTTTTTTTTTTTTTTTTTTTTTTTTTTTTTTTTTTTTTTTTTTTTTTTTTTTTTTTTTTTTTTTTTTTTTTTTTTTTTTTTTTTTTTTTTTTTTTTTTTTTTTTTTTTTTTTTTTTTTTTTTTTTTTTTTTTTTTTTTTTTTTTTTTTTTTTTTTTTTTTTTTTTTTTTTTTTTTTTTTTTTTTTTTTTTTTTTTTTTTTTTTTTTTTTTTTTTTTTTTTTTTTTTTTTTTTTTTTTTTTTTTTTTTTTTTTTTTTTTTTTTTTTTTTTTTTTTTTTTTTTTTTTTTTTTTTTTTTTTTTTTTTTTTTTTTTTTTTTTTTTTTTTTTTTTTTTTTTTTTTTTTTTTTTTTTTTTTTTTTTTTTTTTTTTTTTTTTTTTTTTTTTTTTTTTTTTTTTTTTTTTTTTTTTTTTTTTTTTTTTTTTTTTTTTTTTTTTTTTTTTTTTTTTTTTTTTTTTTTTTTTTTTTTTTTTTTTTTTTTTTTTTTTTTTTTTTTTTTTTTTTTTTTTTTTTTTTTTTTTTTTTTTTTTTTTTTTTTTTTTTTTTTTTTTTTTTTTTTTTTTTTTTTTTTTTTTTTTTTTTTTTTTTTTTTTTTTTTTTTTTTTTTTTTTTTTTTTTTTTTTTTTTTTTTTTTTTTTTTTTTTTTTTTTTTTTTTTTTTTTTTTTTTTTTTTTTTTTTTTTTTTTTTTTTTTTTTTTTTTTTTTTTTTTTTTTTTTTTTTTTTTTTTTTTTTTTTTTTTTTTTTTTTTTTTTTTTTTTTTTTTTTTTTTTTTTTTTTTTTTTTTTTTTTTTTTTTTTTTTTTTTTTTTTTTTTTTTTTTTTTTTTTTTTTTTTTTTTTTTTTTTTTTTTTTTTTTTTTTTTTTTTTTTTTTTTTTTTTTTTTTTTTTTTTTTTTTTTTTTTTTTTTTTTTTTTTTTTTTTTTTTTTTTTTTTTTTTTTTTTTTTTTTTTTTTTTTTTTTTTTTTTTTTTTTTTTTTTTTTTTTTTTTTTTTTTTTTTTTTTTTTTTTTTTTTTTTTTTTTTTTTTTTTTTTTTTTTTTTTTTTTTTTTTTTTTTTTTTTTTTTTTTTTTTTTTTTTTTTTTTTTTTTTTTTTTTTTTTTTTTTTTTTTTTTTTTTTTTTTTTTTTTTTTTTTTTTTTTTTTTTTTTTTTTTTTTTTTTTTTTTTTTTTTTTTTTTTTTTTTTTTTTTTTTTTTTTTTTTTTTTTTTTTTTTTTTTTTTTTTTTTTTTTTTTTTTTTTTTTTTTTTTTTTTTTTTTTTTTTTTTTTTTTTTTTTTTTTTTTTTTTTTTTTTTTTTTTTTTTTTTTTTTTTTTTTTTTTTTTTTTTTTTTTTTTTTTTTTTTTTTTTTTTTTTTTTTTTTTTTTTTTTTTTTTTTTTTTTTTTTTTTTTTTTTTTTTTTTTTTTTTTTTTTTTTTTTTTTTTTTTTTTTTTTTTTTTTTTTTTTTTTTTTTTTTTTTTTTTTTTTTTTTTTTTTTTTTTTTTTTTTTTTTTTTTTTTTTTTTTTTTTTTTTTTTTTTTTTTTTTTTTTTTTTTTTTTTTTTTTTTTTTTTTTTTTTTTTTTTTTTTTTTTTTTTTTTTTTTTTTTTTTTTTTTTTTTTTTTTTTTTTTTTTTTTTTTTTTTTTTTTTTTTTTTTTTTTTTTTTTTTTTTTTTTTTTTTTTTTTTTTTTTTTTTTTTTTTTTTTTTTTTTTTTTTTTTTTTTTTTTTTTTTTTTTTTTTTTTTTTTTTTTTTTTTTTTTTTTTTTTTTTTTTTTTTTTTTTTTTTTTTTTTTTTTTTTTTTTTTTTTTTTTTTTTTTTTTTTTTTTTTTTTTTTTTTTTTTTTTTTTTTTTTTTTTTTTTTTTTTTTTTTTTTTTTTTTTTTTTTTTTTTTTTTTTTTTTTTTTTTTTTTTTTTTTTTTATTTTTTTTTTTTTTTTTTTTTTTTTTTTTTTTTTTTTTTTTTTTTTTTTTTTTTTTTTTTTTTTTTTTTTTTTTTTTTTTTTTTTTTTTTTTTTTTTTTTTTTTTTTTTTTTTTTTTTTTTTTTTTTTTTTTTTTTTTTTTTTTTTTTTTTTTTTTTTTTTTTTTTTTTTTTTTTTTTTTTTTTTTTTTTTTTTTTTTTTTTTTTTTTTTTTTTTTTTTTTTTTTTTTTTTTTTTTTTTTTTTTTTTTTTTTTTTTTTTTTTTTTTTTTTTTTTTTTTTTTTTTTTTTTTTTTTTTTTTTTTTTTTTTTTTTTTTTTTTTTTTTTTTTTTTTTTTTTTTTTTTTTTTTTTTTTTTTTTTTTTTTTTTTTTTTTTTTTTTTTTTTTTTTTTTTTTTTTTTTTTTTTTTTTTTTTTTTTTTTTTTTTTTTTTTTTTTTTTTTTTTTTTTTTTTTTTTTTTTTTTTTTTTTTTTTTTTTTTTTTTTTTTTTTTTTTTTTTTTTTTTTTTTTTTTTTTTTTTTTTTTTTTTTTTTTTTTTTTTTTTTTTTTTTTTTTTTTTTTTTTTTTTTTTTTTTTTTTTTTTTTTTTTTTTTTTTTTTTTTTTTTTTTTTTTTTTTTTTTTTTTTTTTTTTTTTTTTTTTTTTTTTTTTTTTTTTTTTTTTTTTTTTTTTTTTTTTTTTTTTTTTTTTTTTTTTTTTTTTTTTTTTTTTTTTTTTTTTTTTTTTTTTTTTTTTTTTTTTTTTTTTTTTTTTTTTTTTTTTTTTTTTTTTTTTTTTTTTTTTTTTTTTTTTTTTTTTTTTTTTTTTTTTTTTTTTTTTTTTTTTTTTTTTTTTTTTTTTTTTTTTTTTTTTTTTTTTTTTTTTTTTTTTTTTTTTTTTTTTTTTTTTTTTTTTTTTTTTTTTTTTTTTTTTTTTTTTTTTTTTTTTTTTTTTTTTTTTTTTTTTTTTTTTTTTTTTTTTTTTTTTTTTTTTTTTTTTTTTTTTTTTTTTTTTTTTTTTTTTTTTTTTTTTTTTTTTTTTTTTTTTTTTTTTTTTTTTTTTTTTTTTTTTTTTTTTTTTTTTTTTTTTTTTTTTTTTTTTTTTTTTTTTTTTTTTTTTTTTTTTTTTTTTTTTTTTTTTTTTTTTTTTTTTTTTTTTTTTTTTTTTTTTTTTTTTTTTTTTTTTTTTTTTTTTTTTTTTTTTTTTTTTTTTTTTTTTTTTTTTTTTTTTTTTTTTTTTTTTTTTTTTTTTTTTTTTTTTTTTTTTTTTTTTTTTTTTTTTTTTTTTTTTTTTTTTTTTTTTTTTTTTTTTTTTTTTTTTTTTTTTTTTTTTTTTTTTTTTTTTTTTTTTTTTTTTTTTTTTTTTTTTTTTTTTTTTTTTTTTTTTTTTTTTTTTTTTTTTTTTTTTTTTTTTTTTTTTTTTTTTTTTTTTTTTTTTTTTTTTTTTTTTTTTTTTTTTTTTTTTTTTTTTTTTTTTTTTTTTTTTTTTTTTTTTTTTTTTTTTTTTTTTTTTTTTTTTTTTTTTTTTTTTTTTTTTTTTTTTTTTTTTTTTTTTTTTTTTTTTTTTTTTTTTTTTTTTTTTTTTTTTTTTTTTTTTTTTTTTTTTTTTTTTTTTTTTTTTTTTTTTTTTTTTTTTTTTTTTTTTTTTTTTTTTTTTTTTTTTTTTTTTTTTTTTTTTTTTTTTTTTTTTTTTTTTTTTTTTTTTTTTTTTTTTTTTTTTTTTTTTTTTTTTTTTTTTTTTTTTTTTTTTTTTTTTTTTTTTTTTTTTTTTTTTTTTTTTTTTTTTTTTTTTTTTTTTTTTTTTTTTTTTTTTTTTTTTTTTTTTTTTTTTTTTTTTTTTTTTTTTTTTTTTTTTTTTTTTTTTTTTTTTTTTTTTTTTTTTTTTTTTTTTTTTTTTTTTTTTTTTTTTTTTTTTTTTTTTTTTTTTTTTTTTTTTTTTTTTTTTTTTTTTTTTTTTTTTTTTTTTTTTTTTTTTTTTTTTTTTTTTTTTTTTTTTTTTTTTTTTTTTTTTTTTTTTTTTTTTTTTTTTTTTTTTTTTTTTTTTTTTTTTTTTTTTTTTTTTTTTTTTTTTTTTTTTTTTTTTTTTTTTTTTTTTTTTTTTTTTTTTTTTTTTTTTTTTTTTTTTTTTTTTTTTTTTTTTTTTTTTTTTTTTTTTTTTTTTTTTTTTTTTTTTTTTTTTTTTTTTTTTTTTTTTTTTTTTTTTTTTTTTTTTTTTTTTTTTTTTTTTTTTTTTTTTTTTTTTTTTTTTTTTTTTTTTTTTTTTTTTTTTTTTTTTTTTTTTTTTTTTTTTTTTTTTTTTTTTTTTTTTTTTTTTTTTTTTTTTTTTTTTTTTTTTTTTTTTTTTTTTTTTTTTTTTTTTTTTTTTTTTTTTTTTTTTTTTTTTTTTTTTTTTTTTTTTTTTTTTTTTTTTTTTTTTTTTTTTTTTTTTTTTTTTTTTTTTTTTTTTTTTTTTTTTTTTTTTTTTTTTTTTTTTTTTTTTTTTTTTTTTTTTTTTTTTTTTTTTTTTTTTTTTTTTTTTTTTTTTTTTTTTTTTTTTTTTTTTTTTTTTTTTTTTTTTTTTTTTTTTTTTTTTTTTTTTTTTTTTTTTTTTTTTTTTTTTTTTTTTTTTTTTTTTTTTTTTTTTTTTTTTTTTTTTTTTTTTTTTTTTTTTTTTTTTTTTTTTTTTTTTTTTTTTTTTTTTTTTTTTTTTTTTTTTTTTTTTTTTTTTTTTTTTTTTTTTTTTTTTTTTTTTTTTTTTTTTTTTTTTTTTTTTTTTTTTTTTTTTTTTTTTTTTTTTTTTTTTTTTTTTTTTTTTTTTTTTTTTTTTTTTTTTTTTTTTTTTTTTTTTTTTTTTTTTTTTTTTTTTTTTTTTTTTTTTTTTTTTTTTTTTTTTTTTTTTTTTTTTTTTTTTTTTTTTTTTTTTTTTTTTTTTTTTTTTTTTTTTTTTTTTTTTTTTTTTTTTTTTTTTTTTTTTTTTTTTTTTTTTTTTTTTTTTTTTTTTTTTTTTTTTTTTTTTTTTTTTTTTTTTTTTTTTTTTTTTTTTTTTTTTTTTTTTTTTTTTTTTTTTTTTTTTTTTTTTTTTTTTTTTTTTTTTTTTTTTTTTTTTTTTTTTTTTTTTTTTTTTTTTTTTTTTTTTTTTTTTTTTTTTTTTTTTTTTTTTTTTTTTTTTTTTTTTTTTTTTTTTTTTTTTTTTTTTTTTTTTTTTTTTTTTTTTTTTTTTTTTTTTTTTTTTTTTTTTTTTTTTTTTTTTTTTTTTTTTTTTTTTTTTTTTTTTTTTTTTTTTTTTTTTTTTTTTTTTTTTTTTTTTTTTTTTTTTTTTTTTTTTTTTTTTTTTTTTTTTTTTTTTTTTTTTTTTTTTTTTTTTTTTTTTTTTTTTTTTTTTTTTTTTTTTTTTTTTTTTTTTTTTTTTTTTTTTTTTTTTTTTTTTTTTTTTTTTTTTTTTTTTTTTTTTTTTTTTTTTTTTTTTTTTTTTTTTTTTTTTTTTTTTTTTTTTTTTTTTTTTTTTTTTTTTTTTTTTTTTTTTTTTTTTTTTTTTTTTTTTTTTTTTTTTTTTTTTTTTTTTTTTTTTTTTTTTTTTTTTTTTTTTTTTTTTTTTTTTTTTTTTTTTTTTTTTTTTTTTTTTTTTTTTTTTTTTTTTTTTTTTTTTTTTTTTTTTTTTTTTTTTTTTTTTTTTTTTTTTTTTTTTTTTTTTTTTTTTTTTTTTTTTTTTTTTTTTTTTTTTTTTTTTTTTTTTTTTTTTTTTTTTTTTTTTTTTTTTTTTTTTTTTTTTTTTTTTTTTTTTTTTTTTTTTTTTTTTTTTTTTTTTTTTTTTTTTTTTTTTTTTTTTTTTTTTTTTTTTTTTTTTTTTTTTTTTTTTTTTTTTTTTTTTTTTTTTTTTTTTTTTTTTTTTTTTTTTTTTTTTTTTTTTTTTTTTTTTTTTTTTTTTTTTTTTTTTTTTTTTTTTTTTTTTTTTTTTTTTTTTTTTTTTTTTTTTTTTTTTTTTTTTTTTTTTTTTTTTTTTTTTTTTTTTTTTTTTTTTTTTTTTTTTTTTTTTTTTTTTTTTTTTTTTTTTTTTTTTTTTTTTTTTTTTTTTTTTTTTTTTTTTTTTTTTTTTTTTTTTTTTTTTTTTTTTTTTTTTTTTTTTTTTTTTTTTTTTTTTTTTTTTTTTTTTTTTTTTTTTTTTTTTTTTTTTTTTTTTTTTTTTTTTTTTTTTTTTTTTTTTTTTTTTTTTTTTTTTTTTTTTTTTTTTTTTTTTTTTTTTTTTTTTTTTTTTTTTTTTTTTTTTTTTTTTTTTTTTTTTTTTTTTTTTTTTTTTTTTTTTTTTTTTTTTTTTTTTTTTTTTTTTTTTTTTTTTTTTTTTTTTTTTTTTTTTTTTTTTTTTTTTTTTTTTTTTTTTTTTTTTTTTTTTTTTTTTTTTTTTTTTTTTTTTTTTTTTTTTTTTTTTTTTTTTTTTTTTTTTTTTTTTTTTTTTTTTTTTTTTTTTTTTTTTTTTTTTTTTTTTTTTTTTTTTTTTTTTTTTTTTTTTTTTTTTTTTTTTTTTTTTTTTTTTTTTTTTTTTTTTTTTTTTTTTTTTTTTTTTTTTTTTTTTTTTTTTTTTTTTTTTTTTTTTTTTTTTTTTTTTTTTTTTTTTTTTTTTTTTTTTTTTTTTTTTTTTTTTTTTTTTTTTTTTTTTTTTTTTTTTTTTTTTTTTTTTTTTTTTTTTTTTTTTTTTTTTTTTTTTTTTTTTTTTTTTTTTTTTTTTTTTTTTTTTTTTTTTTTTTTTTTTTTTTTTTTTTTTTTTTTTTTTTTTTTTTTTTTTTTTTTTTTTTTTTTTTTTTTTTTTTTTTTTTTTTTTTTTTTTTTTTTTTTTTTTTTTTTTTTTTTTTTTTTTTTTTTTTTTTTTTTTTTTTTTTTTTTTTTTTTTTTTTTTTTTTTTTTTTTTTTTTTTTTTTTTTTTTTTTTTTTTTTTTTTTTTTTTTTTTTTTTTTTTTTTTTTTTTTTTTTTTTTTTTTTTTTTTTTTTTTTTTTTTTTTTTTTTTTTTTTTTTTTTTTTTTTTTTTTTTTTTTTTTTTTTTTTTTTTTTTTTTTTTTTTTTTTTTTTTTTTTTTTTTTTTTTTTTTTTTTTTTTTTTTTTTTTTTTTTTTTTTTTTTTTTTTTTTTTTTTTTTTTTTTTTTTTTTTTTTTTTTTTTTTTTTTTTTTTTTTTTTTTTTTTTTTTTTTTTTTTTTTTTTTTTTTTTTTTTTTTTTTTTTTTTTTTTTTTTTTTTTTTTTTTTTTTTTTTTTTTTTTTTTTTTTTTTTTTTTTTTTTTTTTTTTTTTTTTTTTTTTTTTTTTTTTTTTTTTTTTTTTTTTTTTTTTTTTTTTTTTTTTTTTTTTTTTTTTTTTTTTTTTTTTTTTTTTTTTTTTTTTTTTTTTTTTTTTTTTTTTTTTTTTTTTTTTTTTTTTTTTTTTTTTTTTTTTTTTTTTTTTTTTTTTTTTTTTTTTTTTTTTTTTTTTTTTTTTTTTTTTTTTTTTTTTTTTTTTTTTTTTTTTTTTTTTTTTTTTTTTTTTTTTTTTTTTTTTTTTTTTTTTTTTTTTTTTTTTTTTTTTTTTTTTTTTTTTTTTTTTTTTTTTTTTTTTTTTTTTTTTTTTTTTTTTTTTTTTTTTTTTTTTTTTTTTTTTTTTTTTTTTTTTTTTTTTTTTTTTTTTTTTTTTTTTTTTTTTTTTTTTTTTTTTTTTTTTTTTTTTTTTTTTTTTTTTTTTTTTTTTTTTTTTTTTTTTTTTTTTTTTTTTTTTTTTTTTTTTTTTTTTTTTTTTTTTTTTTTTTTTTTTTTTTTTTTTTTTTTTTTTTTTTTTTTTTTTTTTTTTTTTTTTTTTTTTTTTTTTTTTTTTTTTTTTTTTTTTTTTTTTTTTTTTTTTTTTTTTTTTTTTTTTTTTTTTTTTTTTTTTTTTTTTTTTTTTTTTTTTTTTTTTTTTTTTTTTTTTTTTTTTTTTTTTTTTTTTTTTTTTTTTTTTTTTTTTTTTTTTTTTTTTTTTTTTTTTTTTTTTTTTTTTTTTTTTTTTTTTTTTTTTTTTTTTTTTTTTTTTTTTTTTTTTTTTTTTTTTTTTTTTTTTTTTTTTTTTTTTTTTTTTTTTTTTTTTTTTTTTTTTTTTTTTTTTTTTTTTTTTTTTTTTTTTTTTTTTTTTTTTTTTTTTTTTTTTTTTTTTTTTTTTTTTTTTTTTTTTTTTTTTTTTTTTTTTTTTTTTTTTTTTTTTTTTTTTTTTTTTTTTTTTTTTTTTTTTTTTTTTTTTTTTTTTTTTTTTTTTTTTTTTTTTTTTTTTTTTTTTTTTTTTTTTTTTTTTTTTTTTTTTTTTTTTTTTTTTTTTTTTTTTTTTTTTTTTTTTTTTTTTTTTTTTTTTTTTTTTTTTTTTTTTTTTTTTTTTTTTTTTTTTTTTTTTTTTTTTTTTTTTTTTTTTTTTTTTTTTTTTTTTTTTTTTTTTTTTTTTTTTTTTTTTTTTTTTTTTTTTTTTTTTTTTTTTTTTTTTTTTTTTTTTTTTTTTTTTTTTTTTTTTTTTTTTTTTTTTTTTTTTTTTTTTTTTTTTTTTTTTTTTTTTTTTTTTTTTTTTTTTTTTTTTTTTTTTTTTTTTTTTTTTTTTTTTTTTTTTTTTTTTTTTTTTTTTTTTTTTTTTTTTTTTTTTTTTTTTTTTTTTTTTTTTTTTTTTTTTTTTTTTTTTTTTTTTTTTTTTTTTTTTTTTTTTTTTTTTTTTTTTTTTTTTTTTTTTTTTTTTTTTTTTTTTTTTTTTTTTTTTTTTTTTTTTTTTTTTTTTTTTTTTTTTTTTTTTTTTTTTTTTTTTTTTTTTTTTTTTTTTTTTTTTTTTTTTTTTTTTTTTTTTTTTTTTTTTTTTTTTTTTTTTTTTTTTTTTTTTTTTTTTTTTTTTTTTTTTTTTTTTTTTTTTTTTTTTTTTTTTTTTTTTTTTTTTTTTTTTTTTTTTTTTTTTTTTTTTTTTTTTTTTTTTTTTTTTTTTTTTTTTTTTTTTTTTTTTTTTTTTTTTTTTTTTTTTTTTTTTTTTTTTTTTTTTTTTTTTTTTTTTTTTTTTTTTTTTTTTTTTTTTTTTTTTTTTTTTTTTTTTTTTTTTTTTTTTTTTTTTTTTTTTTTTTTTTTTTTTTTTTTTTTTTTTTTTTTTTTTTTTTTTTTTTTTTTTTTTTTTTTTTTTTTTTTTTTTTTTTTTTTTTTTTTTTTTTTTTTTTTTTTTTTTTTTTTTTTTTTTTTTTTTTTTTTTTTTTTTTTTTTTTTTTTTTTTTTTTTTTTTTTTTTTTTTTTTTTTTTTTTTTTTTTTTTTTTTTTTTTTTTTTTTTTTTTTTTTTTTTTTTTTTTTTTTTTTTTTTTTTTTTTTTTTTTTTTTTTTTTTTTTTTTTTTTTTTTTTTTTTTTTTTTTTTTTTTTTTTTTTTTTTTTTTTTTTTTTTTTTTTTTTTTTTTTTTTTTTTTTTTTTTTTTTTTTTTTTTTTTTTTTTTTTTTTTTTTTTTTTTTTTTTTTTTTTTTTTTTTTTTTTTTTTTTTTTTTTTTTTTTTTTTTTTTTTTTTTTTTTTTTTTTTTTTTTTTTTTTTTTTTTTTTTTTTTTTTTTTTTTTTTTTTTTTTTTTTTTTTTTTTTTTTTTTTTTTTTTTTTTTTTTTTTTTTTTTTTTTTTTTTTTTTTTTTTTTTTTTTTTTTTTTTTTTTTTTTTTTTTTTTTTTTTTTTTTTTTTTTTTTTTTTTTTTTTTTTTTTTTTTTTTTTTTTTTTTTTTTTTTTTTTTTTTTTTTTTTTTTTTTTTTTTTTTTTTTTTTTTTTTTTTTTTTTTTTTTTTTTTTTTTTTTTTTTTTTTTTTTTTTTTTTTTTTTTTTTTTTTTTTTTTTTTTTTTTTTTTTTTTTTTTTTTTTTTTTTTTTTTTTTTTTTTTTTTTTTTTTTTTTTTTTTTTTTTTTTTTTTTTTTTTTTTTTTTTTTTTTTTTTTTTTTTTTTTTTTTTTTTTTTTTTTTTTTTTTTTTTTTTTTTTTTTTTTTTTTTTTTTTTTTTTTTTTTTTTTTTTTTTTTTTTTTTTTTTTTTTTTTTTTTTTTTTTTTTTTTTTTTTTTTTTTTTTTTTTTTTTTTTTTTTTTTTTTTTTTTTTTTTTTTTTTTTTTTTTTTTTTTTTTTTTTTTTTTTTTTTTTTTTTTTTTTTTTTTTTTTTTTTTTTTTTTTTTTTTTTTTTTTTTTTTTTTTTTTTTTTTTTTTTTTTTTTTTTTTTTTTTTTTTTTTTTTTTTTTTTTTTTTTTTTTTTTTTTTTTTTTTTTTTTTTTTTTTTTTTTTTTTTTTTTTTTTTTTTTTTTTTTTTTTTTTTTTTTTTTTTTTTTTTTTTTTTTTTTTTTTTTTTTTTTTTTTTTTTTTTTTTTTTTTTTTTTTTTTTTTTTTTTTTTTTTTTTTTTTTTTTTTTTTTTTTTTTTTTTTTTTTTTTTTTTTTTTTTTTTTTTTTTTTTTTTTTTTTTTTTTTTTTTTTTTTTTTTTTTTTTTTTTTTTTTTTTTTTTTTTTTTTTTTTTTTTTTTTTTTTTTTTTTTTTTTTTTTTTTTTTTTTTTTTTTTTTTTTTTTTTTTTTTTTTTTTTTTTTTTTTTTTTTTTTTTTTTTTTTTTTTTTTTTTTTTTTTTTTTTTTTTTTTTTTTTTTTTTTTTTTTTTTTTTTTTTTTTTTTTTTTTTTTTTTTTTTTTTTTTTTTTTTTTTTTTTTTTTTTTTTTTTTTTTTTTTTTTTTTTTTTTTTTTTTTTTTTTTTTTTTTTTTTTTTTTTTTTTTTTTTTTTTTTTTTTTTTTTTTTTTTTTTTTTTTTTTTTTTTTTTTTTTTTTTTTTTTTTTTTTTTTTTTTTTTTTTTTTTTTTTTTTTTTTTTTTTTTTTTTTTTTTTTTTTTTTTTTTTTTTTTTTTTTTTTTTTTTTTTTTTTTTTTTTTTTTTTTTTTTTTTTTTTTTTTTTTTTTTTTTTTTTTTTTTTTTTTTTTTTTTTTTTTTTTTTTTTTTTTTTTTTTTTTTTTTTTTTTTTTTTTTTTTTTTTTTTTTTTTTTTTTTTTTTTTTTTTTTTTTTTTTTTTTTTTTTTTTTTTTTTTTTTTTTTTTTTTTTTTTTTTTTTTTTTTTTTTTTTTTTTTTTTTTTTTTTTTTTTTTTTTTTTTTTTTTTTTTTTTTTTTTTTTTTTTTTTTTTTTTTTTTTTTTTTTTTTTTTTTTTTTTTTTTTTTTTTTTTTTTTTTTTTTTTTTTTTTTTTTTTTTTTTTTTTTTTTTTTTTTTTTTTTTTTTTTTTTTTTTTTTTTTTTTTTTTTTTTTTTTTTTTTTTTTTTTTTTTTTTTTTTTTTTTTTTTTTTTTTTTTTTTTTTTTTTTTTTTTTTTTTTTTTTTTTTTTTTTTTTTTTTTTTTTTTTTTTTTTTTTTTTTTTTTTTTTTTTTTTTTTTTTTTTTTTTTTTTTTTTTTTTTTTTTTTTTTTTTTTTTTTTTTTTTTTTTTTTTTTTTTTTTTTTTTTTTTTTTTTTTTTTTTTTTTTTTTTTTTTTTTTTTTTTTTTTTTTTTTTTTTTTTTTTTTTTTTTTTTTTTTTTTTTTTTTTTTTTTTTTTTTTTTTTTTTTTTTTTTTTTTTTTTTTTTTTTTTTTTTTTTTTTTTTTTTTTTTTTTTTTTTTTTTTTTTTTTTTTTTTTTTTTTTTTTTTTTTTTTTTTTTTTTTTTTTTTTTTTTTTTTTTTTTTTTTTTTTTTTTTTTTTTTTTTTTTTTTTTTTTTTTTTTTTTTTTTTTTTTTTTTTTTTTTTTTTTTTTTTTTTTTTTTTTTTTTTTTTTTTTTTTTTTTTTTTTTTTTTTTTTTTTTTTTTTTTTTTTTTTTTTTTTTTTTTTTTTTTTTTTTTTTTTTTTTTTTTTTTTTTTTTTTTTTTTTTTTTTTTTTTTTTTTTTTTTTTTTTTTTTTTTTTTTTTTTTTTTTTTTTTTTTTTTTTTTTTTTTTTTTTTTTTTTTTTTTTTTTTTTTTTTTTTTTTTTTTTTTTTTTTTTTTTTTTTTTTTTTTTTTTTTTTTTTTTTTTTTTTTTTTTTTTTTTTTTTTTTTTTTTTTTTTTTTTTTTTTTTTTTTTTTTTTTTTTTTTTTTTTTTTTTTTTTTTTTTTTTTTTTTTTTTTTTTTTTTTTTTTTTTTTTTTTTTTTTTTTTTTTTTTTTTTTTTTTTTTTTTTTTTTTTTTTTTTTTTTTTTTTTTTTTTTTTTTTTTTTTTTTTTTTTTTTTTTTTTTTTTTTTTTTTTTTTTTTTTTTTTTTTTTTTTTTTTTTTTTTTTTTTTTTTTTTTTTTTTTTTTTTTTTTTTTTTTTTTTTTTTTTTTTTTTTTTTTTTTTTTTTTTTTTTTTTTTTTTTTTTTTTTTTTTTTTTTTTTTTTTTTTTTTTTTTTTTTTTTTTTTTTTTTTTTTTTTTTTTTTTTTTTTTTTTTTTTTTTTTTTTTTTTTTTTTTTTTTTTTTTTTTTTTTTTTTTTTTTTTTTTTTTTTTTTTTTTTTTTTTTTTTTTTTTTTTTTTTTTTTTTTTTTTTTTTTTTTTTTTTTTTTTTTTTTTTTTTTTTTTTTTTTTTTTTTTTTTTTTTTTTTTTTTTTTTTTTTTTTTTTTTTTTTTTTTTTTTTTTTTTTTTTTTTTTTTTTTTTTTTTTTTTTTTTTTTTTTTTTTTTTTTTTTTTTTTTTTTTTTTTTTTTTTTTTTTTTTTTTTTTTTTTTTTTTTTTTTTTTTTTTTTTTTTTTTTTTTTTTTTTTTTTTTTTTTTTTTTTTTTTTTTTTTTTTTTTTTTTTTTTTTTTTTTTTTTTTTTTTTTTTTTTTTTTTTTTTTTTTTTTTTTTTTTTTTTTTTTTTTTTTTTTTTTTTTTTTTTTTTTTTTTTTTTTTTTTTTTTTTTTTTTTTTTTTTTTTTTTTTTTTTTTTTTTTTTTTTTTTTTTTTTTTTTTTTTTTTTTTTTTTTTTTTTTTTTTTTTTTTTTTTTTTTTTTTTTTTTTTTTTTTTTTTTTTTTTTTTTTTTTTTTTTTTTTTTTTTTTTTTTTTTTTTTTTTTTTTTTTTTTTTTTTTTTTTTTTTTTTTTTTTTTTTTTTTTTTTTTTTTTTTTTTTTTTTTTTTTTTTTTTTTTTTTTTTTTTTTTTTTTTTTTTTTTTTTTTTTTTTTTTTTTTTTTTTTTTTTTTTTTTTTTTTTTTTTTTTTTTTTTTTTTTTTTTTTTTTTTTTTTTTTTTTTTTTTTTTTTTTTTTTTTTTTTTTTTTTTTTTTTTTTTTTTTTTTTTTTTTTTTTTTTTTTTTTTTTTTTTTTTTTTTTTTTTTTTTTTTTTTTTTTTTTTTTTTTTTTTTTTTTTTTTTTTTTTTTTTTTTTTTTTTTTTTTTTTTTTTTTTTTTTTTTTTTTTTTTTTTTTTTTTTTTTTTTTTTTTTTTTTTTTTTTTTTTTTTTTTTTTTTTTTTTTTTTTTTTTTTTTTTTTTTTTTTTTTTTTTTTTTTTTTTTTTTTTTTTTTTTTTTTTTTTTTTTTTTTTTTTTTTTTTTTTTTTTTTTTTTTTTTTTTTTTTTTTTTTTTTTTTTTTTTTTTTTTTTTTTTTTTTTTTTTTTTTTTTTTTTTTTTTTTTTTTTTTTTTTTTTTTTTTTTTTTTTTTTTTTTTTTTTTTTTTTTTTTTTTTTTTTTTTTTTTTTTTTTTTTTTTTTTTTTTTTTTTTTTTTTTTTTTTTTTTTTTTTTTTTTTTTTTTTTTTTTTTTTTTTTTTTTTTTTTTTTTTTTTTTTTTTTTTTTTTTTTTTTTTTTTTTTTTTTTTTTTTTTTTTTTTTTTTTTTTTTTTTTTTTTTTTTTTTTTTTTTTTTTTTTTTTTTTTTTTTTTTTTTTTTTTTTTTTTTTTTTTTTTTTTTTTTTTTTTTTTTTTTTTTTTTTTTTTTTTTTTTTTTTTTTTTTTTTTTTTTTTTTTTTTTTTTTTTTTTTTTTTTTTTTTTTTTTTTTTTTTTTTTTTTTTTTTTTTTTTTTTTTTTTTTTTTTTTTTTTTTTTTTTTTTTTTTTTTTTTTTTTTTTTTTTTTTTTTTTTTTTTTTTTTTTTTTTTTTTTTTTTTTTTTTTTTTTTTTTTTTTTTTTTTTTTTTTTTTTTTTTTTTTTTTTTTTTTTTTTTTTTTTTTTTTTTTTTTTTTTTTTTTTTTTTTTTTTTTTTTTTTTTTTTTTTTTTTTTTTTTTTTTTTTTTTTTTTTTTTTTTTTTTTTTTTTTTTTTTTTTTTTTTTTTTTTTTTTTTTTTTTTTTTTTTTTTTTTTTTTTTTTTTTTTTTTTTTTTTTTTTTTTTTTTTTTTTTTTTTTTTTTTTTTTTTTTTTTTTTTTTTTTTTTTTTTTTTTTTTTTTTTTTTTTTTTTTTTTTTTTTTTTTTTTTTTTTTTTTTTTTTTTTTTTTTTTTTTTTTTTTTTTTTTTTTTTTTTTTTTTTTTTTTTTTTTTTTTTTTTTTTTTTTTTTTTTTTTTTTTTTTTTTTTTTTTTTTTTTTTTTTTTTTTTTTTTTTTTTTTTTTTTTTTTTTTTTTTTTTTTTTTTTTTTTTTTTTTTTTTTTTTTTTTTTTTTTTTTTTTTTTTTTTTTTTTTTTTTTTTTTTTTTTTTTTTTTTTTTTTTTTTTTTTTTTTTTTTTTTTTTTTTTTTTTTTTTTTTTTTTTTTTTTTTTTTTTTTTTTTTTTTTTTTTTTTTTTTTTTTTTTTTTTTTTTTTTTTTTTTTTTTTTTTTTTTTTTTTTTTTTTTTTTTTTTTTTTTTTTTTTTTTTTTTTTTTTTTTTTTTTTTTTTTTTTTTTTTTTTTTTTTTTTTTTTTTTTTTTTTTTTTTTTTTTTTTTTTTTTTTTTTTTTTTTTTTTTTTTTTTTTTTTTTTTTTTTTTTTTTTTTTTTTTTTTTTTTTTTTTTTTTTTTTTTTTTTTTTTTTTTTTTTTTTTTTTTTTTTTTTTTTTTTTTTTTTTTTTTTTTTTTTTTTTTTTTTTTTTTTTTTTTTTTTTTTTTTTTTTTTTTTTTTTTTTTTTTTTTTTTTTTTTTTTTTTTTTTTTTTTTTTTTTTTTTTTTTTTTTTTTTTTTTTTTTTTTTTTTTTTTTTTTTTTTTTTTTTTTTTTTTTTTTTTTTTTTTTTTTTTTTTTTTTTTTTTTTTTTTTTTTTTTTTTTTTTTTTTTTTTTTTTTTTTTTTTTTTTTTTTTTTTTTTTTTTTTTTTTTTTTTTTTTTTTTTTTTTTTTTTTTTTTTTTTTTTTTTTTTTTTTTTTTTTTTTTTTTTTTTTTTTTTTTTTTTTTTTTTTTTTTTTTTTTTTTTTTTTTTTTTTTTTTTTTTTTTTTTTTTTTTTTTTTTTTTTTTTTTTTTTTTTTTTTTTTTTTTTTTTTTTTTTTTTTTTTTTTTTTTTTTTTTTTTTTTTTTTTTTTTTTTTTTTTTTTTTTTTTTTTTTTTTTTTTTTTTTTTTTTTTTTTTTTTTTTTTTTTTTTTTTTTTTTTTTTTTTTTTTTTTTTTTTTTTTTTTTTTTTTTTTTTTTTTTTTTTTTTTTTTTTTTTTTTTTTTTTTTTTTTTTTTTTTTTTTTTTTTTTTTTTTTTTTTTTTTTTTTTTTTTTTTTTTTTTTTTTTTTTTTTTTTTTTTTTTTTTTTTTTTTTTTTTTTTTTTTTTTTTTTTTTTTTTTTTTTTTTTTTTTTTTTTTTTTTTTTTTTTTTTTTTTTTTTTTTTTTTTTTTTTTTTTTTTTTTTTTTTTTTTTTTTTTTTTTTTTTTTTTTTTTTTTTTTTTTTTTTTTTTTTTTTTTTTTTTTTTTTTTTTTTTTTTTTTTTTTTTTTTTTTTTTTTTTTTTTTTTTTTTTTTTTTTTTTTTTTTTTTTTTTTTTTTTTTTTTTTTTTTTTTTTTTTTTTTTTTTTTTTTTTTTTTTTTTTTTTTTTTTTTTTTTTTTTTTTTTTTTTTTTTTTTTTTTTTTTTTTTTTTTTTTTTTTTTTTTTTTTTTTTTTTTTTTTTTTTTTTTTTTTTTTTTTTTTTTTTTTTTTTTTTTTTTTTTTTTTTTTTTTTTTTTTTTTTTTTTTTTTTTTTTTTTTTTTTTTTTTTTTTTTTTTTTTTTTTTTTTTTTTTTTTTTTTTTTTTTTTTTTTTTTTTTTTTTTTTTTTTTTTTTTTTTTTTTTTTTTTTTTTTTTTTTTTTTTTTTTTTTTTTTTTTTTTTTTTTTTTTTTTTTTTTTTTTTTTTTTTTTTTTTTTTTTTTTTTTTTTTTTTTTTTTTTTTTTTTTTTTTTTTTTTTTTTTTTTTTTTTTTTTTTTTTTTTTTTTTTTTTTTTTTTTTTTTTTTTTTTTTTTTTTTTTTTTTTTTTTTTTTTTTTTTTTTTTTTTTTTTTTTTTTTTTTTTTTTTTTTTTTTTTTTTTTTTTTTTTTTTTTTTTTTTTTTTTTTTTTTTTTTTTTTTTTTTTTTTTTTTTTTTTTTTTTTTTTTTTTTTTTTTTTTTTTTTTTTTTTTTTTTTTTTTTTTTTTTTTTTTTTTTTTTTTTTTTTTTTTTTTTTTTTTTTTTTTTTTTTTTTTTTTTTTTTTTTTTTTTTTTTTTTTTTTTTTTTTTTTTTTTTTTTTTTTTTTTTTTTTTTTTTTTTTTTTTTTTTTTTTTTTTTTTTTTTTTTTTTTTTTTTTTTTTTTTTTTTTTTTTTTTTTTTTTTTTTTTTTTTTTTTTTTTTTTTTTTTTTTTTTTTTTTTTTTTTTTTTTTTTTTTTTTTTTTTTTTTTTTTTTTTTTTTTTTTTTTTTTTTTTTTTTTTTTTTTTTTTTTTTTTTTTTTTTTTTTTTTTTTTTTTTTTTTTTTTTTTTTTTTTTTTTTTTTTTTTTTTTTTTTTTTTTTTTTTTTTTTTTTTTTTTTTTTTTTTTTTTTTTTTTTTTTTTTTTTTTTTTTTTTTTTTTTTTTTTTTTTTTTTTTTTTTTTTTTTTTTTTTTTTTTTTTTTTTTTTTTTTTTTTTTTTTTTTTTTTTTTTTTTTTTTTTTTTTTTTTTTTTTTTTTTTTTTTTTTTTTTTTTTTTTTTTTTTTTTTTTTTTTTTTTTTTTTTTTTTTTTTTTTTTTTTTTTTTTTTTTTTTTTTTTTTTTTTTTTTTTTTTTTTTTTTTTTTTTTTTTTTTTTTTTTTTTTTTTTTTTTTTTTTTTTTTTTTTTTTTTTTTTTTTTTTTTTTTTTTTTTTTTTTTTTTTTTTTTTTTTTTTTTTTTTTTTTTTTTTTTTTTTTTTTTTTTTTTTTTTTTTTTTTTTTTTTTTTTTTTTTTTTTTTTTTTTTTTTTTTTTTTTTTTTTTTTTTTTTTTTTTTTTTTTTTTTTTTTTTTTTTTTTTTTTTTTTTTTTTTTTTTTTTTTTTTTTTTTTTTTTTTTTTTTTTTTTTTTTTTTTTTTTTTTTTTTTTTTTTTTTTTTTTTTTTTTTTTTTTTTTTTTTTTTTTTTTTTTTTTTTTTTTTTTTTTTTTTTTTTTTTTTTTTTTTTTTTTTTTTTTTTTTTTTTTTTTTTTTTTTTTTTTTTTTTTTTTTTTTTTTTTTTTTTTTTTTTTTTTTTTTTTTTTTTTTTTTTTTTTTTTTTTTTTTTTTTTTTTTTTTTTTTTTTTTTTTTTTTTTTTTTTTTTTTTTTTTTTTTTTTTTTTTTTTTTTTTTTTTTTTTTTTTTTTTTTTTTTTTTTTTTTTTTTTTTTTTTTTTTTTTTTTTTTTTTTTTTTTTTTTTTTTTTTTTTTTTTTTTTTTTTTTTTTTTTTTTTTTTTTTTTTTTTTTTTTTTTTTTTTTTTTTTTTTTTTTTTTTTTTTTTTTTTTTTTTTTTTTTTTTTTTTTTTTTTTTTTTTTTTTTTTTTTTTTTTTTTTTTTTTTTTTTTTTTTTTTTTTTTTTTTTTTTTTTTTTTTTTTTTTTTTTTTTTTTTTTTTTTTTTTTTTTTTTTTTTTTTTTTTTTTTTTTTTTTTTTTTTTTTTTTTTTTTTTTTTTTTTTTTTTTTTTTTTTTTTTTTTTTTTTTTTTTTTTTTTTTTTTTTTTTTTTTTTTTTTTTTTTTTTTTTTTTTTTTTTTTTTTTTTTTTTTTTTTTTTTTTTTTTTTTTTTTTTTTTTTTTTTTTTTTTTTTTTTTTTTTTTTTTTTTTTTTTTTTTTTTTTTTTTTTTTTTTATTTTTTTTTTTTTTTTTTTTTTTTTTTTTTTTTTTTTTTTTTTTTTTTTTTTTTTTTTTTTTTTTTTTTTTTTTTTTTTTTTTTTTTTTTTTTTTTTTTTTTTTTTTTTTTTTTTTTTTTTTTTTTTTTTTTTTTTTTTTTTTTTTTTTTTTTTTTTTTTTTTTTTTTTTTTTTTTTTTTTTTTTTTTTTTTTTTTTTTTTTTTTTTTTTTTTTTTTTTTTTTTTTTTTTTTTTTTTTTTTTTTTTTTTTTTTTTTTTTTTTTTTTTTTTTTTTTTTTTTTTTTTTTTTTTTTTTTTTTTTTTTTTTTTTTATTTTTTTTTTTTTTTTTTTTTTTTTTTTTTTTTTTTTTTTTTTTTTTTTTTTTTTTTTTTTTTTTTTTTTTTTTTTTTTTTTTTTTTTTTTTTTTTTTTTTTTTTTTTTTTTTTTTTTTTTTTTTTTTTTTTTTTTTTTTTTTTTTTTTTTTTTTTTTTTTTTTTTTTTTTTTTTTTTTTTTTTTTTTTTTTTTTTTTTTTTTTTTTTTTTTTTTTTTTTTTTTTTTTTTTTTTTTTTTTTTTTTTTTTTTTTTTTTTTTTTTTTTTTTTTTTTTTTTTTTTTTTTTTTTTTTTTTTTTTTTTTTTTTTTTTTTTTTTTTTTTTTTTTTTTTTTTTTTTTTTTTTTTTTTTTTTTTTTTTTTTTTTTTTTTTTTTTTTTTTTTTTTTTTTTTTTTTTTTTTTTTTTTTTTTTTTTTTTTTTTTTTTTTTTTTTTTTTTTTTTTTTTTTTTTTTTTTTTTTTTTTTTTTTTTTTTTTTTTTTTTTTTTTTTTTTTTTTTTTTTTTTTTTTTTTTTTTTTTTTTTTTTTTTTTTTTTTTTTTTTTTTTTTTTTTTTTTTTTTTTTTTTTTTTTTTTTTTTTTTTTTTTTTTTTTTTTTTTTTTTTTTTTTTTTTTTTTTTTTTTTTTTTTTTTTTTTTTTTTTTTTTTTTTTTTTTTTTTTTTTTTTTTTTTTTTTTTTTTTTTTTTTTTTTTTTTTTTTTTTTTTTTTTTTTTTTTTTTTTTTTTTTTTTTTTTTTTTTTTTTTTTTTTTTTTTTTTTTTTTTTTTTTTTTTTTTTTTTTTTTTTTTTTTTTTTTTTTTTTTTTTTTTTTTTTTTTTTTTTTTTTTTTTTTTTTTTTTTTTTTTTTTTTTTTTTTTTTTTTTTTTTTTTTTTTTTTTTTTTTTTTTTTTTTTTTTTTTTTTTTTTTTTTTTTTTTTTTTTTTTTTTTTTTTTTTTTTTTTTTTTTTTTTTTTTTTTTTTTTTTTTTTTTTTTTTTTTTTTTTTTTTTTTTTTTTTTTTTTTTTTTTTTTTTTTTTTTTTTTTTTTTTTTTTTTTTTTTTTTTTTTTTTTTTTTTTTTTTTTTTTTTTTTTTTTTTTTTTTTTTTTTTTTTTTTTTTTTTTTTTTTTTTTTTTTTTTTTTTTTTTTTTTTTTTTTTTTTTTTTTTTTTTTTTTTTTTTTTTTTTTTTTTTTTTTTTTTTTTTTTTTTTTTTTTTTTTTTTTTTTTTTTTTTTTTTTTTTTTTTTTTTTTTTTTTTTTTTTTTTTTTTTTTTTTTTTTTTTTTTTTTTTTTTTTTTTTTTTTTTTTTTTTTTTTTTTTTTTTTTTTTTTTTTTTTTTTTTTTTTTTTTTTTTTTTTTTTTTTTTTTTTTTTTTTTTTTTTTTTTTTTTTTTTTTTTTTTTTTTTTTTTTTTTTTTTTTTTTTTTTTTTTTTTTTTTTTTTTTTTTTTTTTTTTTTTTTTTTTTTTTTTTTTTTTTTTTTTTTTTTTTTTTTTTTTTTTTTTTTTTTTTTTTTTTTTTTTTTTTTTTTTTTTTTTTTTTTTTTTTTTTTTTTTTTTTTTTTTTTTTTTTTTTTTTTTTTTTTTTTTTTTTTTTTTTTTTTTTTTTTTTTTTTTTTTTTTTTTTTTTTTTTTTTTTTTTTTTTTTTTTTTTTTTTTTTTTTTTTTTTTTTTTTTTTTTTTTTTTTTTTTTTTTTTTTTTTTTTTTTTTTTTTTTTTTTTTTTTTTTTTTTTTTTTTTTTTTTTTTTTTTTTTTTTTTTTTTTTTTTTTTTTTTTTTTTTTTTTTTTTTTTTTTTTTTTTTTTTTTTTTTTTTTTTTTTTTTTTTTTTTTTTTTTTTTTTTTTTTTTTTTTTTTTTTTTTTTTTTTTTTTTTTTTTTTTTTTTTTTTTTTTTTTTTTTTTTTTTTTTTTTTTTTTTTTTTTTTTTTTTTTTTTTTTTTTTTTTTTTTTTTTTTTTTTTTTTTTTTTTTTTTTTTTTTTTTTTTTTTTTTTTTTTTTTTTTTTTTTTTTTTTTTTTTTTTTTTTTTTTTTTTTTTTTTTTTTTTTTTTTTTTTTTTTTTTTTTTTTTTTTTTTTTTTTTTTTTTTTTTTTTTTTTTTTTTTTTTTTTTTTTTTTTTTTTTTTTTTTTTTTTTTTTTTTTTTTTTTTTTTTTTTTTTTTTTTTTTTTTTTTTTTTTTTTTTTTTTTTTTTTTTTTTTTTTTTTTTTTTTTTTTTTTTTTTTTTTTTTTTTTTTTTTTTTTTTTTTTTTTTTTTTTTTTTTTTTTTTTTTTTTTTTTTTTTTTTTTTTTTTTTTTTTTTTTTTTTTTTTTTTTTTTTTTTTTTTTTTTTTTTTTTTTTTTTTTTTTTTTTTTTTTTTTTTTTTTTTTTTTTTTTTTTTTTTTTTTTTTTTTTTTTTTTTTTTTTTTTTTTTTTTTTTTTTTTTTTTTTTTTTTTTTTTTTTTTTTTTTTTTTTTTTTTTTTTTTTTTTTTTTTTTTTTTTTTTTTTTTTTTTTTTTTTTTTTTTTTTTTTTTTTTTTTTTTTTTTTTTTTTTTTTTTTTTTTTTTTTTTTTTTTTTTTTTTTTTTTTTTTTTTTTTTTTTTTTTTTTTTTTTTTTTTTTTTTTTTTTTTTTTTTTTTTTTTTTTTTTTTTTTTTTTTTTTTTTTTTTTTTTTTTTTTTTTTTTTTTTTTTTTTTTTTTTTTTTTTTTTTTTTTTTTTTTTTTTTTTTTTTTTTTTTTTTTTTTTTTTTTTTTTTTTTTTTTTTTTTTTTTTTTTTTTTTTTTTTTTTTTTTTTTTTTTTTTTTTTTTTTTTTTTTTTTTTTTTTTTTTTTTTTTTTTTTTTTTTTTTTTTTTTTTTTTTTTTTTTTTTTTTTTTTTTTTTTTTTTTTTTTTTTTTTTTTTTTTTTTTTTTTTTTTTTTTTTTTTTTTTTTTTTTTTTTTTTTTTTTTTTTTTTTTTTTTTTTTTTTTTTTTTTTTTTTTTTTTTTTTTTTTTTTTTTTTTTTTTTTTTTTTTTTTTTTTTTTTTTTTTTTTTTTTTTTTTTTTTTTTTTTTTTTTTTTTTTTTTTTTTTTTTTTTTTTTTTTTTTTTTTTTTTTTTTTTTTTTTTTTTTTTTTTTTTTTTTTTTTTTTTTTTTTTTTTTTTTTTTTTTTTTTTTTTTTTTTTTTTTTTTTTTTTTTTTTTTTTTTTTTTTTTTTTTTTTTTTTTTTTTTTTTTTTTTTTTTTTTTTTTTTTTTTTTTTTTTTTTTTTTTTTTTTTTTTTTTTTTTTTTTTTTTTTTTTTTTTTTTTTTTTTTTTTTTTTTTTTTTTTTTTTTTTTTTTTTTTTTTTTTTTTTTTTTTTTTTTTTTTTTTTTTTTTTTTTTTTTTTTTTTTTTTTTTTTTTTTTTTTTTTTTTTTTTTTTTTTTTTTTTTTTTTTTTTTTTTTTTTTTTTTTTTTTTTTTTTTTTTTTTTTTTTTTTTTTTTTTTTTTTTTTTTTTTTTTTTTTTTTTTTTTTTTTTTTTTTTTTTTTTTTTTTTTTTTTTTTTTTTTTTTTTTTTTTTTTTTTTTTTTTTTTTTTTTTTTTTTTTTTTTTTTTTTTTTTTTTTTTTTTTTTTTTTTTTTTTTTTTTTTTTTTTTTTTTTTTTTTTTTTTTTTTTTTTTTTTTTTTTTTTTTTTTTTTTTTTTTTTTTTTTTTTTTTTTTTTTTTTTTTTTTTTTTTTTTTTTTTTTTTTTTTTTTTTTTTTTTTTTTTTTTTTTTTTTTTTTTTTTTTTTTTTTTTTTTTTTTTTTTTTTTTTTTTTTTTTTTTTTTTTTTTTTTTTTTTTTTTTTTTTTTTTTTTTTTTTTTTTTTTTTTTTTTTTTTTTTTTTTTTTTTTTTTTTTTTTTTTTTTTTTTTTTTTTTTTTTTTTTTTTTTTTTTTTTTTTTTTTTTTTTTTTTTTTTTTTTTTTTTTTTTTTTTTTTTTTTTTTTTTTTTTTTTTTTTTTTTTTTTTTTTTTTTTTTTTTTTTTTTTTTTTTTTTTTTTTTTTTTTTTTTTTTTTTTTTTTTTTTTTTTTTTTTTTTTTTTTTTTTTTTTTTTTTTTTTTTTTTTTTTTTTTTTTTTTTTTTTTTTTTTTTTTTTTTTTTTTTTTTTTTTTTTTTTTTTTTTTTTTTTTTTTTTTTTTTTTTTTTTTTTTTTTTTTTTTTTTTTTTTTTTTTTTTTTTTTTTTTTTTTTTTTTTTTTTTTTTTTTTTTTTTTTTTTTTTTTTTTTTTTTTTTTTTTTTTTTTTTTTTTTTTTTTTTTTTTTTTTTTTTTTTTTTTTTTTTTTTTTTTTTTTTTTTTTTTTTTTTTTTTTTTTTTTTTTTTTTTTTTTTTTTTTTTTTTTTTTTTTTTTTTTTTTTTTTTTTTTTTTTTTTTTTTTTTTTTTTTTTTTTTTTTTTTTTTTTTTTTTTTTTTTTTTTTTTTTTTTTTTTTTTTTTTTTTTTTTTTTTTTTTTTTTTTTTTTTTTTTTTTTTTTTTTTTTTTTTTTTTTTTTTTTTTTTTTTTTTTTTTTTTTTTTTTTTTTTTTTTTTTTTTTTTTTTTTTTTTTTTTTTTTTTTTTTTTTTTTTTTTTTTTTTTTTTTTTTTTTTTTTTTTTTTTTTTTTTTTTTTTTTTTTTTTTTTTTTTTTTTTTTTTTTTTTTTTTTTTTTTTTTTTTTTTTTTTTTTTTTTTTTTTTTTTTTTTTTTTTTTTTTTTTTTTTTTTTTTTTTTTTTTTTTTTTTTTTTTTTTTTTTTTTTTTTTTTTTTTTTTTTTTTTTTTTTTTTTTTTTTTTTTTTTTTTTTTTTTTTTTTTTTTTTTTTTTTTTTTTTTTTTTTTTTTTTTTTTTTTTTTTTTTTTTTTTTTTTTTTTTTTTTTTTTTTTTTTTTTTTTTTTTTTTTTTTTTTTTTTTTTTTTTTTTTTTTTTTTTTTTTTTTTTTTTTTTTTTTTTTTTTTTTTTTTTTTTTTTTTTTTTTTTTTTTTTTTTTTTTTTTTTTTTTTTTTTTTTTTTTTTTTTTTTTTTTTTTTTTTTTTTTTTTTTTTTTTTTTTTTTTTTTTTTTTTTTTTTTTTTTTTTTTTTTTTTTTTTTTTTTTTTTTTTTTTTTTTTTTTTTTTTTTTTTTTTTTTTTTTTTTTTTTTTTTTTTTTTTTTTTTTTTTTTTTTTTTTTTTTTTTTTTTTTTTTTTTTTTTTTTTTTTTTTTTTTTTTTTTTTTTTTTTTTTTTTTTTTTTTTTTTTTTTTTTTTTTTTTTTTTTTTTTTTTTTTTTTTTTTTTTTTTTTTTTTTTTTTTTTTTTTTTTTTTTTTTTTTTTTTTTTTTTTTTTTTTTTTTTTTTTTTTTTTTTTTTTTTTTTTTTTTTTTTTTTTTTTTTTTTTTTTTTTTTTTTTTTTTTTTTTTTTTTTTTTTTTTTTTTTTTTTTTTTTTTTTTTTTTTTTTTTTTTTTTTTTTTTTTTTTTTTTTTTTTTTTTTTTTTTTTTTTTTTTTTTTTTTTTTTTTTTTTTTTTTTTTTTTTTTTTTTTTTTTTTTTTTTTTTTTTTTTTTTTTTTTTTTTTTTTTTTTTTTTTTTTTTTTTTTTTTTTTTTTTTTTTTTTTTTTTTTTTTTTTTTTTTTTTTTTTTTTTTTTTTTTTTTTTTTTTTTTTTTTTTTTTTTTTTTTTTTTTTTTTTTTTTTTTTTTTTTTTTTTTTTTTTTTTTTTTTTTTTTTTTTTTTTTTTTTTTTTTTTTTTTTTTTTTTTTTTTTTTTTTTTTTTTTTTTTTTTTTTTTTTTTTTTTTTTTTTTTTTTTTTTTTTTTTTTTTTTTTTTTTTTTTTTTTTTTTTTTTTTTTTTTTTTTTTTTTTTTTTTTTTTTTTTTTTTTTTTTTTTTTTTTTTTTTTTTTTTTTTTTTTTTTTTTTTTTTTTTTTTTTTTTTTTTTTTTTTTTTTTTTTTTTTTTTTTTTTTTTTTTTTTTTTTTTTTTTTTTTTTTTTTTTTTTTTTTTTTTTTTTTTTTTTTTTTTTTTTTTTTTTTTTTTTTTTTTTTTTTTTTTTTTTTTTTTTTTTTTTTTTTTTTTTTTTTTTTTTTTTTTTTTTTTTTTTTTTTTTTTTTTTTTTTTTTTTTTTTTTTTTTTTTTTTTTTTTTTTTTTTTTTTTTTTTTTTTTTTTTTTTTTTTTTTTTTTTTTTTTTTTTTTTTTTTTTTTTTTTTTTTTTTTTTTTTTTTTTTTTTTTTTTTTTTTTTTTTTTTTTTTTTTTTTTTTTTTTTTTTTTTTTTTTTTTTTTTTTTTTTTTTTTTTTTTTTTTTTTTTTTTTTTTTTTTTTTTTTTTTTTTTTTTTTTTTTTTTTTTTTTTTTTTTTTTTTTTTTTTTTTTTTTTTTTTTTTTTTTTTTTTTTTTTTTTTTTTTTTTTTTTTTTTTTTTTTTTTTTTTTTTTTTTTTTTTTTTTTTTTTTTTTTTTTTTTTTTTTTTTTTTTTTTTTTTTTTTTTTTTTTTTTTTTTTTTTTTTTTTTTTTTTTTTTTTTTTTTTTTTTTTTTTTTTTTTTTTTTTTTTTTTTTTTTTTTTTTTTTTTTTTTTTTTTTTTTTTTTTTTTTTTTTTTTTTTTTTTTTTTTTTTTTTTTTTTTTTTTTTTTTTTTTTTTTTTTTTTTTTTTTTTTTTTTTTTTTTTTTTTTTTTTTTTTTTTTTTTTTTTTTTTTTTTTTTTTTTTTTTTTTTTTTTTTTTTTTTTTTTTTTTTTTTTTTTTTTTTTTTTTTTTTATTTTTTTTTTTTTTTTTTTTTTTTTTTTTTTTTTTTTTTTTTTTTTTTTTTTTTTTTTTTTTTTTTTTTTTTTTTTTTTTTTTTTTTTTTTTTTTTTTTTTTTTTTTTTTTTTTTTTTTTTTTTTTTTTTTTTTTTTTTTTTTTTTTTTTTTTTTTTTTTTTTTTTTTTTTTTTTTTTTTTTTTTTTTTTTTTTTTTTTTTTTTTTTTTTTTTTTTTTTTTTTTTTTTTTTTTTTTTTTTTTTTTTTTTTTTTTTTTTTTTTTTTTTTTTTTTTTTTTTTTTTTTTTTTTTTTTTTTTTTTTTTTTTTTTTTTTTTTTTTTTTTTTTTTTTTTTTTTTTTTTTTTTTTTTTTTTTTTTTTTTTTTTTTTTTTTTTTTTTTTTTTTTTTTTTTTTTTTTTTTTTTTTTTTTTTTTTTTTTTTTTTTTTTTTTTTTTTTTTTTTTTTTTTTTTTTTTTTTTTTTTTTTTTTTTTTTTTTTTTTTTTTTTTTTTTTTTTTTTTTTTTTTTTTTTTTTTTTTTTTTTTTTTTTTTTTTTTTTTTTTTTTTTTTTTTTTTTTTTTTTTTTTTTTTTTTTTTTTTTTTTTTTTTTTTTTTTTTTTTTTTTTTTTTTTTTTTTTTTTTTTTTTTTTTTTTTTTTTTTTTTTTTTTTTTTTTTTTTTTTTTTTTTTTTTTTTTTTTTTTTTTTTTTTTTTTTTTTTTTTTTTTTTTTTTTTTTTTTTTTTTTTTTTTTTTTTTTTTTTTTTTTTTTTTTTTTTTTTTTTTTTTTTTTTTTTTTTTTTTTTTTTTTTTTTTTTTTTTTTTTTTTTTTTTTTTTTTTTTTTTTTTTTTTTTTTTTTTTTTTTTTTTTTTTTTTTTTTTTTTTTTTTTTTTTTTTTTTTTTTTTTTTTTTTTTTTTTTTTTTTTTTTTTTTTTTTTTTTTTTTTTTTTTTTTTTTTTTTTTTTTTTTTTTTTTTTTTTTTTTTTTTTTTTTTTTTTTTTTTTTTTTTTTTTTTTTTTTTTTTTTTTTTTTTTTTTTTTTTTTTTTTTTTTTTTTTTTTTTTTTTTTTTTTTTTTTTTTTTTTTTTTTTTTTTTTTTTTTTTTTTTTTTTTTTTTTTTTTTTTTTTTTTTTTTTTTTTTTTTTTTTTTTTTTTTTTTTTTTTTTTTTTTTTTTTTTTTTTTTTTTTTTTTTTTTTTTTTTTTTTTTTTTTTTTTTTTTTTTTTTTTTTTTTTTTTTTTTTTTTTTTTTTTTTTTTTTTTTTTTTTTTTTTTTTTTTTTTTTTTTTTTTTTTTTTTTTTTTTTTTTTTTTTTTTTTTTTTTTTTTTTTTTTTTTTTTTTTTTTTTTTTTTTTTTTTTTTTTTTTTTTTTTTTTTTTTTTTTTTTTTTTTTTTTTTTTTTTTTTTTTTTTTTTTTTTTTTTTTTTTTTTTTTTTTTTTTTTTTTTTTTTTTTTTTTTTTTTTTTTTTTTTTTTTTTTTTTTTTTTTTTTTTTTTTTTTTTTTTTTTTTTTTTTTTTTTTTTTTTTTTTTTTTTTTTTTTTTTTTTTTTTTTTTTTTTTTTTTTTTTTTTTTTTTTTTTTTTTTTTTTTTTTTTTTTTTTTTTTTTTTTTTTTTTTTTTTTTTTTTTTTTTTTTTTTTTTTTTTTTTTTTTTTTTTTTTTTTTTTTTTTTTTTTTTTTTTTTTTTTTTTTTTTTTTTTTTTTTTTTTTTTTTTTTTTTTTTTTTTTTTTTTTTTTTTTTTTTTTTTTTTTTTTTTTTTTTTTTTTTTTTTTTTTTTTTTTTTTTTTTTTTTTTTTTTTTTTTTTTTTTTTTTTTTTTTTTTTTTTTTTTTTTTTTTTTTTTTTTTTTTTTTTTTTTTTTTTTTTTTTTTTTTTTTTTTTTTTTTTTTTTTTTTTTTTTTTTTTTTTTTTTTTTTTTTTTTTTTTTTTTTTTTTTTTTTTTTTTTTTTTTTTTTTTTTTTTTTTTTTTTTTTTTTTTTTTTTTTTTTTTTTTTTTTTTTTTTTTTTTTTTTTTTTTTTTTTTTTTTTTTTTTTTTTTTTTTTTTTTTTTTTTTTTTTTTTTTTTTTTTTTTTTTTTTTTTTTTTTTTTTTTTTTTTTTTTTTTTTTTTTTTTTTTTTTTTTTTTTTTTTTTTTTTTTTTTTTTTTTTTTTTTTTTTTTTTTTTTTTTTTTTTTTTTTTTTTTTTTTTTTTTTTTTTTTTTTTTTTTTTTTTTTTTTTTTTTTTTTTTTTTTTTTTTTTTTTTTTTTTTTTTTTTTTTTTTTTTTTTTTTTTTTTTTTTTTTTTTTTTTTTTTTTTTTTTTTTTTTTTTTTTTTTTTTTTTTTTTTTTTTTTTTTTTTTTTTTTTTTTTTTTTTTTTTTTTTTTTTTTTTTTTTTTTTTTTTTTTTTTTTTTTTTTTTTTTTTTTTTTTTTTTTTTTTTTTTTTTTTTTTTTTTTTTTTTTTTTTTTTTTTTTTTTTTTTTTTTTTTTTTTTTTTTTTTTTTTTTTTTTTTTTTTTTTTTTTTTTTTTTTTTTTTTTTTTTTTTTTTTTTTTTTTTTTTTTTTTTTTTTTTTTTTTTTTTTTTTTTTTTTTTTTTTTTTTTTTTTTTTTTTTTTTTTTTTTTTTTTTTTTTTTTTTTTTTTTTTTTTTTTTTTTTTTTTTTTTTTTTTTTTTTTTTTTTTTTTTTTTTTTTTTTTTTTTTTTTTTTTTTTTTTTTTTTTTTTTTTTTTTTTTTTTTTTTTTTTTTTTTTTTTTTTTTTTTTTTTTTTTTTTTTTTTTTTTTTTTTTTTTTTTTTTTTTTTTTTTTTTTTTTTTTTTTTTTTTTTTTTTTTTTTTTTTTTTTTTTTTTTTTTTTTTTTTTTTTTTTTTTTTTTTTTTTTTTTTTTTTTTTTTTTTTTTTTTTTTTTTTTTTTTTTTTTTTTTTTTTTTTTTTTTTTTTTTTTTTTTTTTTTTTTTTTTTTTTTTTTTTTTTTTTTTTTTTTTTTTTTTTTTTTTTTTTTTTTTTTTTTTTTTTTTTTTTTTTTTTTTTTTTTTTTTTTTTTTTTTTTTTTTTTTTTTTTTTTTTTTTTTTTTTTTTTTTTTTTTTTTTTTTTTTTTTTTTTTTTTTTTTTTTTTTTTTTTTTTTTTTTTTTTTTTTTTTTTTTTTTTTTTTTTTTTTTTTTTTTTTTTTTTTTTTTTTTTTTTTTTTTTTTTTTTTTTTTTTTTTTTTTTTTTTTTTTTTTTTTTTTTTTTTTTTTTTTTTTTTTTTTTTTTTTTTTTTTTTTTTTTTTTTTTTTTTTTTTTTTTTTTTTTTTTTTTTTTTTTTTTTTTTTTTTTTTTTTTTTTTTTTTTTTTTTTTTTTTTTTTTTTTTTTTTTTTTTTTTTTTTTTTTTTTTTTTTTTTTTTTTTTTTTTTTTTTTTTTTTTTTTTTTTTTTTTTTTTTTTTTTTTTTTTTTTTTTTTTTTTTTTTTTTTTTTTTTTTTTTTTTTTTTTTTTTTTTTTTTTTTTTTTTTTTTTTTTTTTTTTTTTTTTTTTTTTTTTTTTTTTTTTTTTTTTTTTTTTTTTTTTTTTTTTTTTTTTTTTTTTTTTTTTTTTTTTTTTTTTTTTTTTTTTTTTTTTTTTTTTTTTTTTTTTTTTTTTTTTTTTTTTTTTTTTTTTTTTTTTTTTTTTTTTTTTTTTTTTTTTTTTTTTTTTTTTTTTTTTTTTTTTTTTTTTTTTTTTTTTTTTTTTTTTTTTTTTTTTTTTTTTTTTTTTTTTTTTTTTTTTTTTTTTTTTTTTTTTTTTTTTTTTTTTTTTTTTTTTTTTTTTTTTTTTTTTTTTTTTTTTTTTTTTTTTTTTTTTTTTTTTTTTTTTTTTTTTTTTTTTTTTTTTTTTTTTTTTTTTTTTTTTTTTTTTTTTTTTTTTTTTTTTTTTTTTTTTTTTTTTTTTTTTTTTTTTTTTTTTTTTTTTTTTTTTTTTTTTTTTTTTTTTTTTTTTTTTTTTTTTTTTTTTTTTTTTTTTTTTTTTTTTTTTTTTTTTTTTTTTTTTTTTTTTTTTTTTTTTTTTTTTTTTTTTTTTTTTTTTTTTTTTTTTTTTTTTTTTTTTTTTTTTTTTTTTTTTTTTTTTTTTTTTTTTTTTTTTTTTTTTTTTTTTTTTTTTTTTTTTTTTTTTTTTTTTTTTTTTTTTTTTTTTTTTTTTTTTTTTTTTTTTTTTTTTTTTTTTTTTTTTTTTTTTTTTTTTTTTTTTTTTTTTTTTTTTTTTTTTTTTTTTTTTTTTTTTTTTTTTTTTTTTTTTTTTTTTTTTTTTTTTTTTTTTTTTTTTTTTTTTTTTTTTTTTTTTTTTTTTTTTTTTTTTTTTTTTTTTTTTTTTTTTTTTTTTTTTTTTTTTTTTTTTTTTTTTTTTTTTTTTTTTTTTTTTTTTTTTTTTTTTTTTTTTTTTTTTTTTTTTTTTTTTTTTTTTTTTTTTTTTTTTTTTTTTTTTTTTTTTTTTTTTTTTTTTTTTTTTTTTTTTTTTTTTTTTTTTTTTTTTTTTTTTTTTTTTTTTTTTTTTTTTTTTTTTTTTTTTTTTTTTTTTTTTTTTTTTTTTTTTTTTTTTTTTTTTTTTTTTTTTTTTTTTTTTTTTTTTTTTTTTTTTTTTTTTTTTTTTTTTTTTTTTTTTTTTTTTTTTTTTTTTTTTTTTTTTTTTTTTTTTTTTTTTTTTTTTTTTTTTTTTTTTTTTTTTTTTTTTTTTTTTTTTTTTTTTTTTTTTTTTTTTTTTTTTTTTTTTTTTTTTTTTTTTTTTTTTTTTTTTTTTTTTTTTTTTTTTTTTTTTTTTTTTTTTTTTTTTTTTTTTTTTTTTTTTTTTTTTTTTTTTTTTTTTTTTTTTTTTTTTTTTTTTTTTTTTTTTTTTTTTTTTTTTTTTTTTTTTTTTTTTTTTTTTTTTTTTTTTTTTTTTTTTTTTTTTTTTTTTTTTTTTTTTTTTTTTTTTTTTTTTTTTTTTTTTTTTTTTTTTTTTTTTTTTTTTTTTTTTTTTTTTTTTTTTTTTTTTTTTTTTTTTTTTTTTTTTTTTTTTTTTTTTTTTTTTTTTTTTTTTTTTTTTTTTTTTTTTTTTTTTTTTTTTTTTTTTTTTTTTTTTTTTTTTTTTTTTTTTTTTTTTTTTTTTTTTTTTTTTTTTTTTTTTTTTTTTTTTTTTTTTTTTTTTTTTTTTTTTTTTTTTTTTTTTTTTTTTTTTTTTTTTTTTTTTTTTTTTTTTTTTTTTTTTTTTTTTTTTTTTTTTTTTTTTTTTTTTTTTTTTTTTTTTTTTTTTTTTTTTTTTTTTTTTTTTTTTTTTTTTTTTTTTTTTTTTTTTTTTTTTTTTTTTTTTTTTTTTTTTTTTTTTTTTTTTTTTTTTTTTTTTTTTTTTTTTTTTTTTTTTTTTTTTTTTTTTTTTTTTTTTTTTTTTTTTTTTTTTTTTTTTTTTTTTTTTTTTTTTTTTTTTTTTTTTTTTTTTTTTTTTTTTTTTTTTTTTTTTTTTTTTTTTTTTTTTTTTTTTTTTTTTTTTTTTTTTTTTTTTTTTTTTTTTTTTTTTTTTTTTTTTTTTTTTTTTTTTTTTTTTTTTTTTTTTTTTTTTTTTTTTTTTTTTTTTTTTTTTTTTTTTTTTTTTTTTTTTTTTTTTTTTTTTTTTTTTTTTTTTTTTTTTTTTTTTTTTTTTTTTTTTTTTTTTTTTTTTTTTTTTTTTTTTTTTTTTTTTTTTTTTTTTTTTTTTTTTTTTTTTTTTTTTTTTTTTTTTTTTTTTTTTTTTTTTTTTTTTTTTTTTTTTTTTTTTTTTTTTTTTTTTTTTTTTTTTTTTTTTTTTTTTTTTTTTTTTTTTTTTTTTTTTTTTTTTTTTTTTTTTTTTTTTTTTTTTTTTTTTTTTTTTTTTTTTTTTTTTTTTTTTTTTTTTTTTTTTTTTTTTTTTTTTTTTTTTTTTTTTTTTTTTTTTTTTTTTTTTTTTTTTTTTTTTTTTTTTTTTTTTTTTTTTTTTTTTTTTTTTTTTTTTTTTTTTTTTTTTTTTTTTTTTTTTTTTTTTTTTTTTTTTTTTTTTTTTTTTTTTTTTTTTTTTTTTTTTTTTTTTTTTTTTTTTTTTTTTTTTTTTTTTTTTTTTTTTTTTTTTTTTTTTTTTTTTTTTTTTTTTTTTTTTTTTTTTTTTTTTTTTTTTTTTTTTTTTTTTTTTTTTTTTTTTTTTTTTTTTTTTTTTTTTTTTTTTTTTTTTTTTTTTTTTTTTTTTTTTTTTTTTTTTTTTTTTTTTTTTTTTTTTTTTTTTTTTTTTTTTTTTTTTTTTTTTTTTTTTTTTTTTTTTTTTTTTTTTTTTTTTTTTTTTTTTTTTTTTTTTTTTTTTTTTTTTTTTTTTTTTTTTTTTTTTTTTTTTTTTTTTTTTTTTTTTTTTTTTTTTTTTTTTTTTTTTTTTTTTTTTTTTTTTTTTTTTTTTTTTTTTTTTTTTTTTTTTTTTTTTTTTTTTTTTTTTTTTTTTTTTTTTTTTTTTTTTTTTTTTTTTTTTTTTTTTTTTTTTTTTTTTTTTTTTTTTTTTTTTTTTTTTTTTTTTTTTTTTTTTTTTTTTTTTTTTTTTTTTTTTTTTTTTTTTTTTTTTTTTTTTTTTTTTTTTTTTTTTTTTTTTTTTTTTTTTTTTTTTTTTTTTTTTTTTTTTTTTTTTTTTTTTTTTTTTTTTTTTTTTTTTTTTTTTTTTTTTTTTTTTTTTTTTTTTTTTTTTTTTTTTTTTTTTTTTTTTTTTTTTTTTTTTTTTTTTTTTTTTTTTTTTTTTTTTTTTTTTTTTTTTTTTTTTTTTTTTTTTTTTTTTTTTTTTTTTTTTTTTTTTTTTTTTTTTTTTTTTTTTTTTTTTTTTTTTTTTTTTTTTTTTTTTTTTTTTTTTTTTTTTTTTTTTTTTTTTTTTTTTTTTTTTTTTTTTTTTTTTTTTTTTTTTTTTTTTTTTTTTTTTTTTTTTTTTTTTTTTTTTTTTTTTTTTTTTTTTTTTTTTTTTTTTTTTTTTTTTTTTTTTTTTTTTTTTTTTTTTTTTTTTTTTTTTTTTTTTTTTTTTTTTTTTTTTTTTTTTTTTTTTTTTTTTTTTTTTTTTTTTTTTTTTTTTTTTTTTTTTTTTTTTTTTTTTTTTTTTTTTTTTTTTTTTTTTTTTTTTTTTTTTTTTTTTTTTTTTTTTTTTTTTTTTTTTTTTTTTTTTTTTTTTTTTTTTTTTTTTTTTTTTTTTTTTTTTTTTTTTTTTTTTTTTTTTTTTTTTTTTTTTTTTTTTTTTTTTTTTTTTTTTTTTTTTTTTTTTTTTTTTTTTTTTTTTTTTTTTTTTTTTTTTTTTTTTTTTTTTTTTTTTTTTTTTTTTTTTTTTTTTTTTTTTTTTTTTTTTTTTTTTTTTTTTTTTTTTTTTTTTTTTTTTTTTTTTTTTTTTTTTTTTTTTTTTTTTTTTTTTTTTTTTTTTTTTTTTTTTTTTTTTTTTTTTTTTTTTTTTTTTTTTTTTTTTTTTTTTTTTTTTTTTTTTTTTTTTTTTTTTTTTTTTTTTTTTTTTTTTTTTTTTTTTTTTTTTTTTTTTTTTTTTTTTTTTTTTTTTTTTTTTTTTTTTTTTTTTTTTTTTTTTTTTTTTTTTTTTTTTTTTTTTTTTTTTTTTTTTTTTTTTTTTTTTTTTTTTTTTTTTTTTTTTTTTTTTTTTTTTTTTTTTTTTTTTTTTTTTTTTTTTTTTTTTTTTTTTTTTTTTTTTTTTTTTTTTTTTTTTTTTTTTTTTTTTTTTTTTTTTTTTTTTTTTTTTTTTTTTTTTTTTTTTTTTTTTTTTTTTTTTTTTTTTTTTTTTTTTTTTTTTTTTTTTTTTTTTTTTTTTTTTTTTTTTTTTTTTTTTTTTTTTTTTTTTTTTTTTTTTTTTTTTTTTTTTTTTTTTTTTTTTTTTTTTTTTTTTTTTTTTTTTTTTTTTTTTTTTTTTTTTTTTTTTTTTTTTTTTTTTTTTTTTTTTTTTTTTTTTTTTTTTTTTTTTTTTTTTTTTTTTTTTTTTTTTTTTTTTTTTTTTTTTTTTTTTTTTTTTTTTTTTTTTTTTTTTTTTTTTTTTTTTTTTTTTTTTTTTTTTTTTTTTTTTTTTTTTTTTTTTTTTTTTTTTTTTTTTTTTTTTTTTTTTTTTTTTTTTTTTTTTTTTTTTTTTTTTTTTTTTTTTTTTTTTTTTTTTTTTTTTTTTTTTTTTTTTTTTTTTTTTTTTTTTTTTTTTTTTTTTTTTTTTTTTTTTTTTTTTTTTTTTTTTTTTTTTTTTTTTTTTTTTTTTTTTTTTTTTTTTTTTTTTTTTTTTTTTTTTTTTTTTTTTTTTTTTTTTTTTTTTTTTTTTTTTTTTTTTTTTTTTTTTTTTTTTTTTTTTTTTTTTTTTTTTTTTTTTTTTTTTTTTTTTTTTTTTTTTTTTTTTTTTTTTTTTTTTTTTTTTTTTTTTTTTTTTTTTTTTTTTTTTTTTTTTTTTTTTTTTTTTTTTTTTTTTTTTTTTTTTTTTTTTTTTTTTTTTTTTTTTTTTTTTTTTTTTTTTTTTTTTTTTTTTTTTTTTTTTTTTTTTTTTTTTTTTTTTTTTTTTTTTTTTTTTTTTTTTTTTTTTTTTTTTTTTTTTTTTTTTTTTTTTTTTTTTTTTTTTTTTTTTTTTTTTTTTTTTTTTTTTTTTTTTTTTTTTTTTTTTTTTTTTTTTTTTTTTTTTTTTTTTTTTTTTTTTTTTTTTTTTTTTTTTTTTTTTTTTTTTTTTTTTTTTTTTTTTTTTTTTTTTTTTTTTTTTTTTTTTTTTTTTTTTTTTTTTTTTTTTTTTTTTTTTTTTTTTTTTTTTTTTTTTTTTTTTTTTTTTTTTTTTTTTTTTTTTTTTTTTTTTTTTTTTTTTTTTTTTTTTTTTTTTTTTTTTTTTTTTTTTTTTTTTTTTTTTTTTTTTTTTTTTTTTTTTTTTTTTTTTTTTTTTTTTTTTTTTTTTTTTTTTTTTTTTTTTTTTTTTTTTTTTTTTTTTTTTTTTTTTTTTTTTTTTTTTTTTTTTTTTTTTTTTTTTTTTTTTTTTTTTTTTTTTTTTTTTTTTTTTTTTTTTTTTTTTTTTTTTTTTTTTTTTTTTTTTTTTTTTTTTTTTTTTTTTTTTTTTTTTTTTTTTTTTTTTTTTTTTTTTTTTTTTTTTTTTTTTTTTTTTTTTTTTTTTTTTTTTTTTTTTTTTTTTTTTTTTTTTTTTTTTTTTTTTTTTTTTTTTTTTTTTTTTTTTTTTTTTTTTTTTTTTTTTTTTTTTTTTTTTTTTTTTTTTTTTTTTTTTTTTTTTTTTTTTTTTTTTTTTTTTTTTTTTTTTTTTTTTTTTTTTTTTTTTTTTTTTTTTTTTTTTTTTTTTTTTTTTTTTTTTTTTTTTTTTTTTTTTTTTTTTTTTTTTTTTTTTTTTTTTTTTTTTTTTTTTTTTTTTTTTTTTTTTTTTTTTTTTTTTTTTTTTTTTTTTTTTTTTTTTTTTTTTTTTTTTTTTTTTTTTTTTTTTTTTTTTTTTTTTTTTTTTTTTTTTTTTTTTTTTTTTTTTTTTTTTTTTTTTTTTTTTTTTTTTTTTTTTTTTTTTTTTTTTTTTTTTTTTTTTTTTTTTTTTTTTTTTTTTTTTTTTTTTTTTTTTTTTTTTTTTTTTTTTTTTTTTTTTTTTTTTTTTTTTTTTTTTTTTTTTTTTTTTTTTTTTTTTTTTTTTTTTTTTTTTTTTTTTTTTTTTTTTTTTTTTTTTTTTTTTTTTTTTTTTTTTTTTTTTTTTTTTTTTTTTTTTTTTTTTTTTTTTTTTTTTTTTTTTTTTTTTTTTTTTTTTTTTTTTTTTTTTTTTTTTTTTTTTTTTTTTTTTTTTTTTTTTTTTTTTTTTTTTTTTTTTTTTTTTTTTTTTTTTTTTTTTTTTTTTTTTTTTTTTTTTTTTTTTTTTTTTTTTTTTTTTTTTTTTTTTTTTTTTTTTTTTTTTTTTTTTTTTTTTTTTTTTTTTTTTTTTTTTTTTTTTTTTTTTTTTTTTTTTTTTTTTTTTTTTTTTTTTTTTTTTTTTTTTTTTTTTTTTTTTTTTTTTTTTTTTTTTTTTTTTTTTTTTTTTTTTTTTTTTTTTTTTTTTTTTTTTTTTTTTTTTTTTTTTTTTTTTTTTTTTTTTTTTTTTTTTTTTTTTTTTTTTTTTTTTTTTTTTTTTTTTTTTTTTTTTTTTTTTTTTTTTTTTTTTTTTTTTTTTTTTTTTTTTTTTTTTTTTTTTTTTTTTTTTTTTTTTTTTTTTTTTTTTTTTTTTTTTTTTTTTTTTTTTTTTTTTTTTTTTTTTTTTTTTTTTTTTTTTTTTTTTTTTTTTTTTTTTTTTTTTTTTTTTTTTTTTTTTTTTTTTTTTTTTTTTTTTTTTTTTTTTTTTTTTTTTTTTTTTTTTTTTTTTTTTTTTTTTTTTTTTTTTTTTTTTTTTTTTTTTTTTTTTTTTTTTTTTTTTTTTTTTTTTTTTTTTTTTTTTTTTTTTTTTTTTTTTTTTTTTTTTTTTTTTTTTTTTTTTTTTTTTTTTTTTTTTTTTTTTTTTTTTTTTTTTTTTTTTTTTTTTTTTTTTTTTTTTTTTTTTTTTTTTTTTTTTTTTTTTTTTTTTTTTTTTTTTTTTTTTTTTTTTTTTTTTTTTTTTTTTTTTTTTTTTTTTTTTTTTTTTTTTTTTTTTTTTTTTTTTTTTTTTTTTTTTTTTTTTTTTTTTTTTTTTTTTTTTTTTTTTTTTTTTTTTTTTTTTTTTTTTTTTTTTTTTTTTTTTTTTTTTTTTTTTTTTTTTTTTTTTTTTTTTTTTTTTTTTTTTTTTTTTTTTTTTTTTTTTTTTTTTTTTTTTTTTTTTTTTTTTTTTTTTTTTTTTTTTTTTTTTTTTTTTTTTTTTTTTTTTTTTTTTTTTTTTTTTTTTTTTTTTTTTTTTTTTTTTTTTTTTTTTTTTTTTTTTTTTTTTTTTTTTTTTTTTTTTTTTTTTTTTTTTTTTTTTTTTTTTTTTTTTTTTTTTTTTTTTTTTTTTTTTTTTTTTTTTTTTTTTTTTTTTTTTTTTTTTTTTTTTTTTTTTTTTTTTTTTTTTTTTTTTTTTTTTTTTTTTTTTTTTTTTTTTTTTTTTTTTTTTTTTTTTTTTTTTTTTTTTTTTTTTTTTTTTTTTTTTTTTTTTTTTTTTTTTTTTTTTTTTTTTTTTTTTTTTTTTTTTTTTTTTTTTTTTTTTTTTTTTTTTTTTTTTTTTTTTTTTTTTTTTTTTTTTTTTTTTTTTTTTTTTTTTTTTTTTTTTTTTTTTTTTTTTTTTTTTTTTTTTTTTTTTTTTTTTTTTTTTTTTTTTTTTTTTTTTTTTTTTTTTTTTTTTTTTTTTTTTTTTTTTTTTTTTTTTTTTTTTTTTTTTTTTTTTTTTTTTTTTTTTTTTTTTTTTTTTTTTTTTTTTTTTTTTTTTTTTTTTTTTTTTTTTTTTTTTTTTTTTTTTTTTTTTTTTTTTTTTTTTTTTTTTTTTTTTTTTTTTTTTTTTTTTTTTTTTTTTTTTTTTTTTTTTTTTTTTTTTTTTTTTTTTTTTTTTTTTTTTTTTTTTTTTTTTTTTTTTTTTTTTTTTTTTTTTTTTTTTTTTTTTTTTTTTTTTTTTTTTTTTTTTTTTTTTTTTTTTTTTTTTTTTTTTTTTTTTTTTTTTTTTTTTTTTTTTTTTTTTTTTTTTTTTTTTTTTTTTTTTTTTTTTTTTTTTTTTTTTTTTTTTTTTTTTTTTTTTTTTTTTTTTTTTTTTTTTTTTTTTTTTTTTTTTTTTTTTTTTTTTTTTTTTTTTTTTTTTTTTTTTTTTTTTTTTTTTTTTTTTTTTTTTTTTTTTTTTTTTTTTTTTTTTTTTTTTTTTTTTTTTTTTTTTTTTTTTTTTTTTTTTTTTTTTTTTTTTTTTTTTTTTTTTTTTTTTTTTTTTTTTTTTTTTTTTTTTTTTTTTTTTTTTTTTTTTTTTTTTTTTTTTTTTTTTTTTTTTTTTTTTTTTTTTTTTTTTTTTTTTTTTTTTTTTTTTTTTTTTTTTTTTTTTTTTTTTTTTTTTTTTTTTTTTTTTTTTTTTTTTTTTTTTTTTTTTTTTTTTTTTTTTTTTTTTTTTTTTTTTTTTTTTTTTTTTTTTTTTTTTTTTTTTTTTTTTTTTTTTTTTTTTTTTTTTTTTTTTTTTTTTTTTTTTTTTTTTTTTTTTTTTTTTTTTTTTTTTTTTTTTTTTTTTTTTTTTTTTTTTTTTTTTTTTTTTTTTTTTTTTTTTTTTTTTTTTTTTTTTTTTTTTTTTTTTTTTTTTTTTTTTTTTTTTTTTTTTTTTTTTTTTTTTTTTTTTTTTTTTTTTTTTTTTTTTTTTTTTTTTTTTTTTTTTTTTTTTTTTTTTTTTTTTTTTTTTTTTTTTTTTTTTTTTTTTTTTTTTTTTTTTTTTTTTTTTTTTTTTTTTTTTTTTTTTTTTTTTTTTTTTTTTTTTTTTTTTTTTTTTTTTTTTTTTTTTTTTTTTTTTTTTTTTTTTTTTTTTTTTTTTTTTTTTTTTTTTTTTTTTTTTTTTTTTTTTTTTTTTTTTTTTTTTTTTTTTTTTTTTTTTTTTTTTTTTTTTTTTTTTTTTTTTTTTTTTTTTTTTTTTTTTTTTTTTTTTTTTTTTTTTTTTTTTTTTTTTTTTTTTTTTTTTTTTTTTTTTTTTTTTTTTTTTTTTTTTTTTTTTTTTTTTTTTTTTTTTTTTTTTTTTTTTTTTTTTTTTTTTTTTTTTTTTTTTTTTTTTTTTTTTTTTTTTTTTTTTTTTTTTTTTTTTTTTTTTTTTTTTTTTTTTTTTTTTTTTTTTTTTTTTTTTTTTTTTTTTTTTTTTTTTTTTTTTTTTTTTTTTTTTTTTTTTTTTTTTTTTTTTTTTTTTTTTTTTTTTTTTTTTTTTTTTTTTTTTTTTTTTTTTTTTTTTTTTTTTTTTTTTTTTTTTTTTTTTTTTTTTTTTTTTTTTTTTTTTTTTTTTTTTTTTTTTTTTTTTTTTTTTTTTTTTTTTTTTTTTTTTTTTTTTTTTTTTTTTTTTTTTTTTTTTTTTTTTTTTTTTTTTTTTTTTTTTTTTTTTTTTTTTTTTTTTTTTTTTTTTTTTTTTTTTTTTTTTTTTTTTTTTTTTTTTTTTTTTTTTTTTTTTTTTTTTTTTTTTTTTTTTTTTTTTTTTTTTTTTTTTTTTTTTTTTTTTTTTTTTTTTTTTTTTTTTTTTTTTTTTTTTTTTTTTTTTTTTTTTTTTTTTTTTTTTTTTTTTTTTTTTTTTTTTTTTTTTTTTTTTTTTTTTTTTTTTTTTTTTTTTTTTTTTTTTTTTTTTTTTTTTTTTTTTTTTTTTTTTTTTTTTTTTTTTTTTTTTTTTTTTTTTTTTTTTTTTTTTTTTTTTTTTTTTTTTTTTTTTTTTTTTTTTTTTTTTTTTTTTTTTTTTTTTTTTTTTTTTTTTTTTTTTTTTTTTTTTTTTTTTTTTTTTTTTTTTTTTTTTTTTTTTTTTTTTTTTTTTTTTTTTTTTTTTTTTTTTTTTTTTTTTTTTTTTTTTTTTTTTTTTTTTTTTTTTTTTTTTTTTTTTTTTTTTTTTTTTTTTTTTTTTTTTTTTTTTTTTTTTTTTTTTTTTTTTTTTTTTTTTTTTTTTTTTTTTTTTTTTTTTTTTTTTTTTTTTTTTTTTTTTTTTTTTTTTTTTTTTTTTTTTTTTTTTTTTTTTTTTTTTTTTTTTTTTTTTTTTTTTTTTTTTTTTTTTTTTTTTTTTTTTTTTTTTTTTTTTTTTTTTTTTTTTTTTTTTTTTTTTTTTTTTTTTTTTTTTTTTTTTTTTTTTTTTTTTTTTTTTTTTTTTTTTTTTTTTTTTTTTTTTTTTTTTTTTTTTTTTTTTTTTTTTTTTTTTTTTTTTTTTTTTTTTTTTTTTTTTTTTTTTTTTTTTTTTTTTTTTTTTTTTTTTTTTTTTTTTTTTTTTTTTTTTTTTTTTTTTTTTTTTTTTTTTTTTTTTTTTTTTTTTTTTTTTATTTTTTTTTTTTTTTTTTTTTTTTTTTTTTTTTTTTTTTTTTTTTTTTTTTTTTTTTTTTTTTTTTTTTTTTTTTTTTTTTTTTTTTTTTTTTTTTTTTTTTTTTTTTTTTTTTTTTTTTTTTTTTTTTTTTTTTTTTTTTTTTTTTTTTTTTTTTTTTTTTTTTTTTTTTTTTTTTTTTTTTTTTTTTTTTTTTTTTTTTTTTTTTTTTTTTTTTTTTTTTTTTTTTTTTTTTTTTTTTTTTTTTTTTTTTTTTTTTTTTTTTTTTTTTTTTTTTTTTTTTTTTTTTTTTTTTTTTTTTTTTTTTTTTTTTTTTTTTTTTTTTTTTTTTTTTTTTTTTTTTTTTTTTTTTTTTTTTTTTTTTTTTTTTTTTTTTTTTTTTTTTTTTTTTTTTTTTTTTTTTTTTTTTTTTTTTTTTTTTTTTTTTTTTTTTTTTTTTTTTTTTTTTTTTTTTTTTTTTTTTTTTTTTTTTTTTTTTTTTTTTTTTTTTTTTTTTTTTTTTTTTTTTTTTTTTTTTTTTTTTTTTTTTTTTTTTTTTTTTTTTTTTTTTTTTTTTTTTTTTTTTTTTTTTTTTTTTTTTTTTTTTTTTTTTTTTTTTTTTTTTTTTTTTTTTTTTTTTTTTTTTTTTTTTTTTTTTTTTTTTTTTTTTTTTTTTTTTTTTTTTTTTTTTTTTTTTTTTTTTTTTTTTTTTTTTTTTTTTTTTTTTTTTTTTTTTTTTTTTTTTTTTTTTTTTTTTTTTTTTTTTTTTTTTTTTTTTTTTTTTTTTTTTTTTTTTTTTTTTTTTTTTTTTTTTTTTTTTTTTTTTTTTTTTTTTTTTTTTTTTTTTTTTTTTTTTTTTTTTTTTTTTTTTTTTTTTTTTTTTTTTTTTTTTTTTTTTTTTTTTTTTTTTTTTTTTTTTTTTTTTTTTTTTTTTTTTTTTTTTTTTTTTTTTTTTTTTTTTTTTTTTTTTTTTTTTTTTTTTTTTTTTTTTTTTTTTTTTTTTTTTTTTTTTTTTTTTTTTTTTTTTTTTTTTTTTTTTTTTTTTTTTTTTTTTTTTTTTTTTTTTTTTTTTTTTTTTTTTTTTTTTTTTTTTTTTTTTTTTTTTTTTTTTTTTTTTTTTTTTTTTTTTTTTTTTTTTTTTTTTTTTTTTTTTTTTTTTTTTTTTTTTTTTTTTTTTTTTTTTTTTTTTTTTTTTTTTTTTTTTTTTTTTTTTTTTTTTTTTTTTTTTTTTTTTTTTTTTTTTTTTTTTTTTTTTTTTTTTTTTTTTTTTTTTTTTTTTTTTTTTTTTTTTTTTTTTTTTTTTTTTTTTTTTTTTTTTTTTTTTTTTTTTTTTTTTTTTTTTTTTTTTTTTTTTTTTTTTTTTTTTTTTTTTTTTTTTTTTTTTTTTTTTTTTTTTTTTTTTTTTTTTTTTTTTTTTTTTTTTTTTTTTTTTTTTTTTTTTTTTTTTTTTTTTTTTTTTTTTTTTTTTTTTTTTTTTTTTTTTTTTTTTTTTTTTTTTTTTTTTTTTTTTTTTTTTTTTTTTTTTTTTTTTTTTTTTTTTTTTTTTTTTTTTTTTTTTTTTTTTTTTTTTTTTTTTTTTTTTTTTTTTTTTTTTTTTTTTTTTTTTTTTTTTTTTTTTTTTTTTTTTTTTTTTTTTTTTTTTTTTTTTTTTTTTTTTTTTTTTTTTTTTTTTTTTTTTTTTTTTTTTTTTTTTTTTTTTTTTTTTTTTTTTTTTTTTTTTTTTTTTTTTTTTTTTTTTTTTTTTTTTTTTTTTTTTTTTTTTTTTTTTTTTTTTTTTTTTTTTTTTTTTTTTTTTTTTTTTTTTTTTTTTTTTTTTTTTTTTTTTTTTTTTTTTTTTTTTTTTTTTTTTTTTTTTTTTTTTTTTTTTTTTTTTTTTTTTTTTTTTTTTTTTTTTTTTTTTTTTTTTTTTTTTTTTTTTTTTTTTTTTTTTTTTTTTTTTTTTTTTTTTTTTTTTTTTTTTTTTTTTTTTTTTTTTTTTTTTTTTTTTTTTTTTTTTTTTTTTTTTTTTTTTTTTTTTTTTTTTTTTTTTTTTTTTTTTTTTTTTTTTTTTTTTTTTTTTTTTTTTTTTTTTTTTTTTTTTTTTTTTTTTTTTTTTTTTTTTTTTTTTTTTTTTTTTTTTTTTTTTTTTTTTTTTTTTTTTTTTTTTTTTTTTTTTTTTTTTTTTTTTTTTTTTTTTTTTTTTTTTTTTTTTTTTTTTTTTTTTTTTTTTTTTTTTTTTTTTTTTTTTTTTTTTTTTTTTTTTTTTTTTTTTTTTTTTTTTTTTTTTTTTTTTTTTTTTTTTTTTTTTTTTTTTTTTTTTTTTTTTTTTTTTTTTTTTTTTTTTTTTTTTTTTTTTTTTTTTTTTTTTTTTTTTTTTTTTTTTTTTTTTTTTTTTTTTTTTTTTTTTTTTTTTTTTTTTTTTTTTTTTTTTTTTTTTTTTTTTTTTTTTTTTTTTTTTTTTTTTTTTTTTTTTTTTTTTTTTTTTTTTTTTTTTTTTTTTTTTTTTTTTTTTTTTTTTTTTTTTTTTTTTTTTTTTTTTTTTTTTTTTTTTTTTTTTTTTTTTTTTTTTTTTTTTTTTTTTTTTTTTTTTTTTTTTTTTTTTTTTTTTTTTTTTTTTTTTTTTTTTTTTTTTTTTTTTTTTTTTTTTTTTTTTTTTTTTTTTTTTTTTTTTTTTTTTTTTTTTTTTTTTTTTTTTTTTTTTTTTTTTTTTTTTTTTTTTTTTTTTTTTTTTTTTTTTTTTTTTTTTTTTTTTTTTTTTTTTTTTTTTTTTTTTTTTTTTTTTTTTTTTTTTTTTTTTTTTTTTTTTTTTTTTTTTTTTTTTTTTTTTTTTTTTTTTTTTTTTTTTTTTTTTTTTTTTTTTTTTTTTTTTTTTTTTTTTTTTTTTTTTTTTTTTTTTTTTTTTTTTTTTTTTTTTTTTTTTTTTTTTTTTTTTTTTTTTTTTTTTTTTTTTTTTTTTTTTTTTTTTTTTTTTTTTTTTTTTTTTTTTTTTTTTTTTTTTTTTTTTTTTTTTTTTTTTTTTTTTTTTTTTTTTTTTTTTTTTTTTTTTTTTTTTTTTTTTTTTTTTTTTTTTTTTTTTTTTTTTTTTTTTTTTTTTTTTTTTTTTTTTTTTTTTTTTTTTTTTTTTTTTTTTTTTTTTTTTTTTTTTTTTTTTTTTTTTTTTTTTTTTTTTTTTTTTTTTTTTTTTTTTTTTTTTTTTTTTTTTTTTTTTTTTTTTTTTTTTTTTTTTTTTTTTTTTTTTTTTTTTTTTTTTTTTTTTTTTTTTTTTTTTTTTTTTTTTTTTTTTTTTTTTTTTTTTTTTTTTTTTTTTTTTTTTTTTTTTTTTTTTTTTTTTTTTTTTTTTTTTTTTTTTTTTTTTTTTTTTTTTTTTTTTTTTTTTTTTTTTTTTTTTTTTTTTTTTTTTTTTTTTTTTTTTTTTTTTTTTTTTTTTTTTTTTTTTTTTTTTTTTTTTTTTTTTTTTTTTTTTTTTTTTTTTTTTTTTTTTTTTTTTTTTTTTTTTTTTTTTTTTTTTTTTTTTTTTTTTTTTTTTTTTTTTTTTTTTTTTTTTTTTTTTTTTTTTTTTTTTTTTTTTTTTTTTTTTTTTTTTTTTTTTTTTTTTTTTTTTTTTTTTTTTTTTTTTTTTTTTTTTTTTTTTTTTTTTTTTTTTTTTTTTTTTTTTTTTTTTTTTTTTTTTTTTTTTTTTTTTTTTTTTTTTTTTTTTTTTTTTTTTTTTTTTTTTTTTTTTTTTTTTTTTTTTTTTTTTTTTTTTTTTTTTTTTTTTTTTTTTTTTTTTTTTTTTTTTTTTTTTTTTTTTTTTTTTTTTTTTTTTTTTTTTTTTTTTTTTTTTTTTTTTTTTTTTTTTTTTTTTTTTTTTTTTTTTTTTTTTTTTTTTTTTTTTTTTTTTTTTTTTTTTTTTTTTTTTTTTTTTTTTTTTTTTTTTTTTTTTTTTTTTTTTTTTTTTTTTTTTTTTTTTTTTTTTTTTTTTTTTTTTTTTTTTTTTTTTTTTTTTTTTTTTTTTTTTTTTTTTTTTTTTTTTTTTTTTTTTTTTTTTTTTTTTTTTTTTTTTTTTTTTTTTTTTTTTTTTTTTTTTTTTTTTTTTTTTTTTTTTTTTTTTTTTTTTTTTTTTTTTTTTTTTTTTTTTTTTTTTTTTTTTTTTTTTTTTTTTTTTTTTTTTTTTTTTTTTTTTTTTTTTTTTTTTTTTTTTTTTTTTTTTTTTTTTTTTTTTTTTTTTTTTTTTTTTTTTTTTTTTTTTTTTTTTTTTTTTTTTTTTTTTTTTTTTTTTTTTTTTTTTTTTTTTTTTTTTTTTTTTTTTTTTTTTTTTTTTTTTTTTTTTTTTTTTTTTTTTTTTTTTTTTTTTTTTTTTTTTTTTTTTTTTTTTTTTTTTTTTTTTTTTTTTTTTTTTTTTTTTTTTTTTTTTTTTTTTTTTTTTTTTTTTTTTTTTTTTTTTTTTTTTTTTTTTTTTTTTTTTTTTTTTTTTTTTTTTTTTTTTTTTTTTTTTTTTTTTTTTTTTTTTTTTTTTTTTTTTTTTTTTTTTTTTTTTTTTTTTTTTTTTTTTTTTTTTTTTTTTTTTTTTTTTTTTTTTTTTTTTTTTTTTTTTTTTTTTTTTTTTTTTTTTTTTTTTTTTTTTTTTTTTTTTTTTTTTTTTTTTTTTTTTTTTTTTTTTTTTTTTTTTTTTTTTTTTTTTTTTTTTTTTTTTTTTTTTTTTTTTTTTTTTTTTTTTTTTTTTTTTTTTTTTTTTTTTTTTTTTTTTTTTTTTTATTTTTTTTTTTTTTTTTTTTTTTTTTTTTTTTTTTTTTTTTTTTTTTTTTTTTTTTTTTTTTTTTTTTTTTTTTTTTTTTTTTTTTTTTTTTTTTTTTTTTTTTTTTTTTTTTTTTTTTTTTTTTTTTTTTTTTTTTTTTTTTTTTTTTTTTTTTTTTTTTTTTTTTTTTTTTTTTTTTTTTTTTTTTTTTTTTTTTTTTTTTTTTTTTTTTTTTTTTTTTTTTTTTTTTTTTTTTTTTTTTTTTTTTTTTTTTTTTTTTTTTTTTTTTTTTTTTTTTTTTTTTTTTTTTTTTTTTTTTTTTTTTTTTTTTTTTTTTTTTTTTTTTTTTTTTTTTTTTTTTTTTTTTTTTTTTTTTTTTTTTTTTTTTTTTTTTTTTTTTTTTTTTTTTTTTTTTTTTTTTTTTTTTTTTTTTTTTTTTTTTTTTTTTTTTTTTTTTTTTTTTTTTTTTTTTTTTTTTTTTTTTTTTTTTTTTTTTTTTTTTTTTTTTTTTTTTTTTTTTTTTTTTTTTTTTTTTTTTTTTTTTTTTTTTTTTTTTTTTTTTTTTTTTTTTTTTTTTTTTTTTTTTTTTTTTTTTTTTTTTTTTTTTTTTTTTTTTTTTTTTTTTTTTTTTTTTTTTTTTTTTTTTTTTTTTTTTTTTTTTTTTTTTTTTTTTTTTTTTTTTTTTTTTTTTTTTTTTTTTTTTTTTTTTTTTTTTTTTTTTTTTTTTTTTTTTTTTTTTTTTTTTTTTTTTTTTTTTTTTTTTTTTTTTTTTTTTTTTTTTTTTTTTTTTTTTTTTTTTTTTTTTTTTTTTTTTTTTTTTTTTTTTTTTTTTTTTTTTTTTTTTTTTTTTTTTTTTTTTTTTTTTTTTTTTTTTTTTATTTTTTTTTTTTTTTTTTTTTTTTTTTTTTTTTTTTTTTTTTTTTTTTTTTTTTTTTTTTTTTTTTTTTTTTTTTTTTTTTTTTTTTTTTTTTTTTTTTTTTTTTTTTTTTTTTTTTTTTTTTTTTTTTTTTTTTTTTTTTTTTTTTTTTTTTTTTTTTTTTTTTTTTTTTTTTTTTTTTTTTTTTTTTTTTTTTTTTTTTTTTTTTTTTTTTTTTTTTTTTTTTTTTTTTTTTTTTTTTTTTTTTTTTTTTTTTTTTTTTTTTTTTTTTTTTTTTTTTTTTTTTTTTTTTTTTTTTTTTTTTTTTTTTTTTTTTTTTTTTTTTTTTTTTTTTTTTTTTTTTTTTTTTTTTTTTTTTTTTTTTTTTTTTTTTTTTTTTTTTTTTTTTTTTTTTTTTTTTTTTTTTTTTTTTTTTTTTTTTTTTTTTTTTTTTTTTTTTTTTTTTTTTTTTTTTTTTTTTTTTTTTTTTTTTTTTTTTTTTTTATTTTTTTTTTTTTTTTTTTTTTTTTTTTTTTTTTTTTTTTTTTTTTTTTTTTTTTTTTTTTTTTTTTTTTTTTTTTTTTTTTTTTTTTTTTTTTTTTTTTTTTTTTTTTTTTTTTTTTTTTTTTTTTTTTTTTTTTTTTTTTTTTTTTTTTTTTTTTTTTTTTTTTTTTTTTTTTTTTTTTTTTTTTTTTTTTTTTTTTTTTTTTTTTTTTTTTTTTTTTTTTTTTTTTTTTTTTTTTTTTTTTTTTTTTTTTTTTTTTTTTTTTTTTTTTTTTTTTTTTTTTTTTTTTTTTTTTTTTTTTTTTTTTTTTTTTTTTTTTTTTTTTTTTTTTTTTTTTTTTTTTTTTTTTTTTTTTTTTTTTTTTTTTTTTTTTTTTTTTTTTTTTTTTTTTTTTTTTTTTTTTTTTTTTTTTTTTTTTTTTTTTTTTTTTTTTTTTTTTTTTTTTTTTTTTTTTTTTTTTTTTTTTTTTTTTTTTTTTTTTTTTTTTTTTTTTTTTTTTTTTTTTTTTTTTTTTTTTTTTTTTTTTTTTTTTTTTTTTTTTTTTTTTTTTTTTTTTTTTTTTTTTTTTTTTTTTTTTTTTTTTTTTTTTTTTTTTTTTTTTTTTTTTTTTTTTTTTTTTTTTTTTTTTTTTTTTTTTTTTTTTTTTTTTTTTTTTTTTTTTTTTTTTTTTTTTTTTTTTTTTTTTTTTTTTTTTTTTTTTTTTTTTTTTTTTTTTTTTTTTTTTTTTTTTTTTTTTTTTTTTTTTTTTTTTTTTTTTTTTTTTTTTTTTTTTTTTTTTTTTTTTTTTTTTTTTTTTTTTTTTTTTTTTTTTTTTTTTTTTTTTTTTTTTTTTTTTTTTTTTTTTTTTTTTTTTTTTTTTTTTTTTTTTTTTTTTTTTTTTTTTTTTTTTTTTTTTTTTTTTTTTTTTTTTTTTTTTTTTTTTTTTTTTTTTTTTTTTTTTTTTTTTTTTTTTTTTTTTTTTTTTTTTTTTTTTTTTTTTTTTTTTTTTTTTTTTTTTTTTTTTTTTTTTTTTTTTTTTTTTTTTTTTTTTTTTTTTTTTTTTTTTTTTTTTTTTTTTTTTTTTTTTTTTTTTTTTTTTTTTTTTTTTTTTTTTTTTTTTTTTTTTTTTTTTTTTTTTTTTTTTTTTTTTTTTTTTTTTTTTTTTTTTTTTTTTTTTTTTTTTTTTTTTTTTTTTTTTTTTTTTTTTTTTTTTTTTTTTTTTTTTTTTTTTTTTTTTTTTTTTTTTTTTTTTTTTTTTTTTTTTTTTTTTTTTTTTTTTTTTTTTTTTTTTTTTTTTTTTTTTTTTTTTTTTTTTTTTTTTTTTTTTTTTTTTTTTTTTTTTTTTTTTTTTTTTTTTTTTTTTTTTTTTTTTTTTTTTTTTTTTTTTTTTTTTTTTTTTTTTTTTTTTTTTTTTTTTTTTTTTTTTTTTTTTTTTTTTTTTTTTTTTTTTTTTTTTTTTTTTTTTTTTTTTTTTTTTTTTTTTTTTTTTTTTTTTTTTTTTTTTTTTTTTTTTTTTTTTTTTTTTTTTTTTTTTTTTTTTTTTTTTTTTTTTTTTTTTTTTTTTTTTTTTTTTTTTTTTTTTTTTTTTTTTTTTTTTTTTTTTTTTTTTTTTTTTTTTTTTTTTTTTTTTTTTTTTTTTTTTTTTTTTTTTTTTTTTTTTTTTTTTTTTTTTTTTTTTTTTTTTTTTTTTTTTTTTTTTTTTTTTTTTTTTTTTTTTTTTTTTTTTTTTTTTTTTTTTTTTTTTTTTTTTTTTTTTTTTTTTTTTTTTTTTTTTTTTTTTTTTTTTTTTTTTTTTTTTTTTTTTTTTTTTTTTTTTTTTTTTTTTTTTTTTTTTTTTTTTTTTTTTTTTTTTTTTTTTTTTTTTTTTTTTTTTTTTTTTTTTTTTTTTTTTTTTTTTTTTTTTTTTTTTTTTTTTTTTTTTTTTTTTTTTTTTTTTTTTTTTTTTTTTTTTTTTTTTTTTTTTTTTTTTTTTTTTTTTTTTTTTTTTTTTTTTTTTTTTTTTTTTTTTTTTTTTTTTTTTTTTTTTTTTTTTTTTTTTTTTTTTTTTTTTTTTTTTTTTTTTTTTTTTTTTTTTTTTTTTTTTTTTTTTTTTTTTTTTTTTTTTTTTTTTTTTTTTTTTTTTTTTTTTTTTTTTTTTTTTTTTTTTTTTTTTTTTTTTTTTTTTTTTTTTTTTTTTTTTTTTTTTTTTTTTTTTTTTTTTTTTTTTTTTTTTTTTTTTTTTTTTTTTTTTTTTTTTTTTTTTTTTTTTTTTTTTTTTTTTTTTTTTTTTTTTTTTTTTTTTTTTTTTTTTTTTTTTTTTTTTTTTTTTTTTTTATTTTTTTTTTTTTTTTTTTTTTTTTTTTTTTTTTTTTTTTTTTTTTTTTTTTTTTTTTTTTTTTTTTTTTTTTTTTTTTTTTTTTTTTTTTTTTTTTTTTTTTTTTTTTTTTTTTTTTTTTTTTTTTTTTTTTTTTTTTTTTTTTTTTTTTTTTTTTTTTTTTTTTTTTTTTTTTTTTTTTTTTTTTTTTTTTTTTTTTTTTTTTTTTTTTTTTTTTTTTTTTTTTTTTTTTTTTTTTTTTTTTTTTTTTTTTTTTTTTTTTTTTTTTTTTTTTTTTTTTTTTTTTTTTTTTTTTTTTTTTTTTTTTTTTTTTTTTTTTTTTTTTTTTTTTTTTTTTTTTTTTTTTTTTTTTTTTTTTTTTTTTTTTTTTTTTTTTTTTTTTTTTTTTTTTTTTTTTTTTTTTTTTTTTTTTTTTTTTTTTTTTTTTTTTTTTTTTTTTTTTTTTTTTTTTTTTTTTTTTTTTTTTTTTTTTTTTTTTTTTTTTTTTTTTTTTTTTTTTTTTTTTTTTTTTTTTTTTTTTTTTTTTTTTTTTTTTTTTTTTTTTTTTTTTTTTTTTTTTTTTTTTTTTTTTTTTTTTTTTTTTTTTTTTTTTTTTTTTTTTTTTTTTTTTTTTTTTTTTTTTTTTTTTTTTTTTTTTTTTTTTTTTTTTTTTTTTTTTTTTTTTTTTTTTTTTTTTTTTTTTTTTTTTTTTTTTTTTTTTTTTTTTTTTTTTTTTTTTTTTTTTTTTTTTTTTTTTTTTTTTTTTTTTTTTTTTTTTTTTTTTTTTTTTTTTTTTTTTTTTTTTTTTTTTTTTTTTTTTTTTTTTTTTTTTTTTTTTTTTTTTTTTTTTTTTTTTTTTTTTTTTTTTTTTTTTTTTTTTTTTTTTTTTTTTTTTTTTTTTTTTTTTTTTTTTTTTTTTTTTTTTTTTTTTTTTTTTTTTTTTTTTTTTTTTTTTTTTTTTTTTTTTTTTTTTTTTTTTTTTTTTTTTTTTTTTTTTTTTTTTTTTTTTTTTTTTTTTTTTTTTTTTTTTTTTTTTTTTTTTTTTTTTTTTTTTTTTTTTTTTTTTTTTTTTTTTTTTTTTTTTTTTTTTTTTTTTTTTTTTTTTTTTTTTTTTTTTTTTTTTTTTTTTTTTTTTTTTTTTTTTTTTTTTTTTTTTTTTTTTTTTTTTTTTTTTTTTTTTTTTTTTTTTTTTTTTTTTTTTTTTTTTTTTTTTTTTTTTTTTTTTTTTTTTTTTTTTTTTTTTTTTTTTTTTTTTTTTTTTTTTTTTTTTTTTTTTTTTTTTTTTTTTTTTTTTTTTTTTTTTTTTTTTTTTTTTTTTTTTTTTTTTTTTTTTTTTTTTTTTTTTTTTTTTTTTTTTTTTTTTTTTTTTTTTTTTTTTTTTTTTTTTTTTTTTTTTTTTTTTTTTTTTTTTTTTTTTTTTTTTTTTTTTTTTTTTTTTTTTTTTTTTTTTTTTTTTTTTTTTTTTTTTTTTTTTTTTTTTTTTTTTTTTTTTTTTTTTTTTTTTTTTTTTTTTTTTTTTTTTTTTTTTTTTTTTTTTTTTTTTTTTTTTTTTTTTTTTTTTTTTTTTTTTTTTTTTTTTTTTTTTTTTTTTTTTTTTTTTTTTTTTTTTTTTTTTTTTTTTTTTTTTTTTTTTTTTTTTTTTTTTTTTTTTTTTTTTTTTTTTTTTTTTTTTTTTTTTTTTTTTTTTTTTTTTTTTTTTTTTTTTTTTTTTTTTTTTTTTTTTTTTTTTTTTTTTTTTTTTTTTTTTTTTTTTTTTTTTTTTTTTTTTTTTTTTTTTTTTTTTTTTTTTTTTTTTTTTTTTTTTTTTTTTTTTTTTTTTTTTTTTTTTTTTTTTTTTTTTTTTTTTTTTTTTTTTTTTTTTTTTTTTTTTTTTTTTTTTTTTTTTTTTTTTTTTTTTTTTTTTTTTTTTTTTTTTTTTTTTTTTTTTTTTTTTTTTTTTTTTTTTTTTTTTTTTTTTTTTTTTTTTTTTTTTTTTTTTTTTTTTTTTTTTTTTTTTTTTTTTTTTTTTTTTTTTTTTTTTTTTTTTTTTTTTTTTTTTTTTTTTTTTTTTTTTTTTTTTTTTTTTTTTTTTTTTTTTTTTTTTTTTTTTTTTTTTTTTTTTTTTTTTTTTTTTTTTTTTTTTTTTTTTTTTTTTTTTTTTTTTTTTTTTTTTTTTTTTTTTTTTTTTTTTTTTTTTTTTTTTTTTTTTTTTTTTTTTTTTTTTTTTTTTTTTTTTTTTTTTTTTTTTTTTTTTTTTTTTTTTTTTTTTTTTTTTTTTTTTTTTTTTTTTTTTTTTTTTTTTTTTTTTTTTTTTTTTTTTTTTTTTTTTTTTTTTTTTTTTTTTTTTTTTTTTTTTTTTTTTTTTTTTTTTTTTTTTTTTTTTTTTTTTTTTTTTTTTTTTTTTTTTTTTTTTTTTTTTTTTTTTTTTTTTTTTTTTTTTTTTTTTTTTTTTTTTTTTTTTTTTTTTTTTTTTTTTTTTTTTTTTTTTTTTTTTTTTTTTTTTTTTTTTTTTTTTTTTTTTTTTTTTTTTTTTTTTTTTTTTTTTTTTTTTTTTTTTTTTTTTTTTTTTTTTTTTTTTTTTTTTTTTTTTTTTTTTTTTTTTTTTTTTTTTTTTTTTTTTTTTTTTTTTTTTTTTTTTTTTTTTTTTTTTTTTTTTTTTTTTTTTTTTTTTTTTTTTTTTTTTTTTTTTTTTTTTTTTTTTTTTTTTTTTTTTTTTTTTTTTTTTTTTTTTTTTTTTTTTTTTTTTTTTTTTTTTTTTTTTTTTTTTTTTTTTTTTTTTTTTTTTTTTTTTTTTTTTTTTTTTTTTTTTTTTTTTTTTTTTTTTTTTTTTTTTTTTTTTTTTTTTTTTTTTTTTTTTTTTTTTTTTTTTTTTTTTTTTTTTTTTTTTTTTTTTTTTTTTTTTTTTTTTTTTTTTTTTTTTTTTTTTTTTTTTTTTTTTTTTTTTTTTTTTTTTTTTTTTTTTTTTTTTTTTTTTTTTTTTTTTTTTTTTTTTTTTTTTTTTTTTTTTTTTTTTTTTTTTTTTTTTTTTTTTTTTTTTTTTTTTTTTTTTTTTTTTTTTTTTTTTTTTTTTTTTTTTTTTTTTTTTTTTTTTTTTTTTTTTTTTTTTTTTTTTTTTTTTTTTTTTTTTTTTTTTTTTTTTTTTTTTTTTTTTTTTTTTTTTTTTTTTTTTTTTTTTTTTTTTTTTTTTTTTTTTTTTTTTTTTTTTTTTTTTTTTTTTTTTTTTTTTTTTTTTTTTTTTTTTTTTTTTTTTTTTTTTTTTTTTTTTTTTTTTTTTTTTTTTTTTTTTTTTTTTTTTTTTTTTTTTTTTTTTTTTTTTTTTTTTTTTTTTTTTTTTTTTTTTTTTTTTTTTTTTTTTTTTTTTTTTTTTTTTTTTTTTTTTTTTTTTTTTTTTTTTTTTTTTTTTTTTTTTTTTTTTTTTTTTTTTTTTTTTTTTTTTTTTTTTTTTTTTTTTTTTTTTTTTTTTTTTTTTTTTTTTTTTTTTTTTTTTTTTTTTTTTTTTTTTTTTTTTTTTTTTTTTTTTTTTTTTTTTTTTTTTTTTTTTTTTTTTTTTTTTTTTTTTTTTTTTTTTTTTTTTTTTTTTTTTTTTTTTTTTTTTTTTTTTTTTTTTTTTTTTTTTTTTTTTTTTTTTTTTTTTTTTTTTTTTTTTTTTTTTTTTTTTTTTTTTTTTTTTTTTTTTTTTTTTTTTTTTTTTTTTTTTTTTTTTTTTTTTTTTTTTTTTTTTTTTTTTTTTTTTTTTTTTTTTTTTTTTTTTTTTTTTTTTTTTTTTTTTTTTTTTTTTTTTTTTTTTTTTTTTTTTTTTTTTTTTTTTTTTTTTTTTTTTTTTTTTTTTTTTTTTTTTTTTTTTTTTTTTTTTTTTTTTTTTTTTTTTTTTTTTTTTTTTTTTTTTTTTTTTTTTTTTTTTTTTTTTTTTTTTTTTTTTTTTTTTTTTTTTTTTTTTTTTTTTTTTTTTTTTTTTTTTTTTTTTTTTTTTTTTTTTTTTTTTTTTTTTTTTTTTTTTTTTTTTTTTTTTTTTTTTTTTTTTTTTTTTTTTTTTTTTTTTTTTTTTTTTTTTTTTTTTTTTTTTTTTTTTTTTTTTTTTTTTTTTTTTTTTTTTTTTTTTTTTTTTTTTTTTTTTTTTTTTTTTTTTTTTTTTTTTTTTTTTTTTTTTTTTTTTTTTTTTTTTTTTTTTTTTTTTTTTTTTTTTTTTTTTTTTTTTTTTTTTTTTTTTTTTTTTTTTTTTTTTTTTTTTTTTTTTTTTTTTTTTTTTTTTTTTTTTTTTTTTTTTTTTTTTTTTTTTTTTTTTTTTTTTTTTTTTTTTTTTTTTTTTTTTTTTTTTTTTTTTTTTTTTTTTTTTTTTTTTTTTTTTTTTTTTTTTTTTTTTTTTTTTTTTTTTTTTTTTTTTTTTTTTTTTTTTTTTTTTTTTTTTTTTTTTTTTTTTTTTTTTTTTTTTTTTTTTTTTTTTTTTTTTTTTTTTTTTTTTTTTTTTTTTTTTTTTTTTTTTTTTTTTTTTTTTTTTTTTTTTTTTTTTTTTTTTTTTTTTTTTTTTTTTTTTTTTTTTTTTTTTTTTTTTTTTTTTTTTTTTTTTTTTTTTTTTTTTTTTTTTTTTTTTTTTTTTTTTTTTTTTTTTTTTTTTTTTTTTTTTTTTTTTTTTTTTTTTTTTTTTTTTTTTTTTTTTTTTTTTTTTTTTTTTTTTTTTTTTTTTTTTTTTTTTTTTTTTTTTTTTTTTTTTTTTTTTTTTTTTTTTTTTTTTTTTTTTTTTTTTTTTTTTTTTTTTTTTTTTTTTTTTTTTTTTTTTTTTTTTTTTTTTTTTTTTTTTTTTTTTTTTTTTTTTTTTTTTTTTTTTTTTTTTTTTTTTTTTTTTTTTTTTTTTTTTTTTTTTTTTTTTTTTTTTTTTTTTTTTTTTTTTTTTTTTTTTTTTTTTTTTTTTTTTTTTTTTTTTTTTTTTTTTTTTTTTTTTTTTTTTTTTTTTTTTTTTTTTTTTTTTTTTTTTTTTTTTTTTTTTTTTTTTTTTTTTTTTTTTTTTTTTTTTTTTTTTTTTTTTTTTTTTTTTTTTTTTTTTTTTTTTTTTTTTTTTTTTTTTTTTTTTTTTTTTTTTTTTTTTTTTTTTTTTTTTTTTTTTTTTTTTTTTTTTTTTTTTTTTTTTTTTTTTTTTTTTTTTTTTTTTTTTTTTTTTTTTTTTTTTTTTTTTTTTTTTTTTTTTTTTTTTTTTTTTTTTTTTTTTTTTTTTTTTTTTTTTTTTTTTTTTTTTTTTTTTTTTTTTTTTTTTTTTTTTTTTTTTTTTTTTTTTTTTTTTTTTTTTTTTTTTTTTTTTTTTTTTTTTTTTTTTTTTTTTTTTTTTTTTTTTTTTTTTTTTTTTTTTTTTTTTTTTTTTTTTTTTTTTTTTTTTTTTTTTTTTTTTTTTTTTTTTTTTTTTTTTTTTTTTTTTTTTTTTTTTTTTTTTTTTTTTTTTTTTTTTTTTTTTTTTTTTTTTTTTTTTTTTTTTTTTTTTTTTTTTTTTTTTTTTTTTTTTTTTTTTTTTTTTTTTTTTTTTTTTTTTTTTTTTTTTTTTTTTTTTTTTTTTTTTTTTTTTTTTTTTTTTTTTTTTTTTTTTTTTTTTTTTTTTTTTTTTTTTTTTTTTTTTTTTTTTTTTTTTTTTTTTTTTTTTTTTTTTTTTTTTTTTTTTTTTTTTTTTTTTTTTTTTTTTTTTTTTTTTTTTTTTTTTTTTTTTTTTTTTTTTTTTTTTTTTTTTTTTTTTTTTTTTTTTTTTTTTTTTTTTTTTTTTTTTTTTTTTTTTTTTTTTTTTTTTTTTTTTTTTTTTTTTTTTTTTTTTTTTTTTTTTTTTTTTTTTTTTTTTTTTTTTTTTTTTTTTTTTTTTTTTTTTTTTTTTTTTTTTTTTTTTTTTTTTTTTTTTTTTTTTTTTTTTTTTTTTTTTTTTTTTTTTTTTTTTTTTTTTTTTTTTTTTTTTTTTTTTTTTTTTTTTTTTTTTTTTTTTTTTTTTTTTTTTTTTTTTTTTTTTTTTTTTTTTTTTTTTTTTTTTTTTTTTTTTTTTTTTTTTTTTTTTTTTTTTTTTTTTTTTTTTTTTTTTTTTTTTTTTTTTTTTTTTTTTTTTTTTTTTTTTTTTTTTTTTTTTTTTTTTTTTTTTTTTTTTTTTTTTTTTTTTTTTTTTTTTTTTTTTTTTTTTTTTTTTTTTTTTTTTTTTTTTTTTTTTTTTTTTTTTTTTTTTTTTTTTTTTTTTTTATTTTTTTTTTTTTTTTTTTTTTTTTTTTTTTTTTTTTTTTTTTTTTTTTTTTTTTTTTTTTTTTTTTTTTTTTTTTTTTTTTTTTTTTTTTTTTTTTTTTTTTTTTTTTTTTTTTTTTTTTTTTTTTTTTTTTTTTTTTTTTTTTTTTTTTTTTTTTTTTTTTTTTTTTTTTTTTTTTTTTTTTTTTTTTTTTTTTTTTTTTTTTTTTTTTTTTTTTTTTTTTTTTTTTTTTTTTTTTTTTTTTTTTTTTTTTTTTTTTTTTTTTTTTTTTTTTTTTTTTTTTTTTTTTTTTTTTTTTTTTTTTTTTTTTTTTTTTTTTTTTTTTTTTTTTTTTTTTTTTTTTTTTTTTTTTTTTTTTTTTTTTTTTTTTTTTTTTTTTTTTTTTTTTTTTTTTTTTTTTTTTTTTTTTTTTTTTTTTTTTTTTTTTTTTTTTTTTTTTTTTTTTTTTTTTTTTTTTTTTTTTTTTTTTTTTTTTTTTTTTTTTTTTTTTTTTTTTTTTTTTTTTTTTTTTTTTTTTTTTTTTTTTTTTTTTTTTTTTTTTTTTTTTTTTTTTTTTTTTTTTTTTTTTTTTTTTTTTTTTTTTTTTTTTTTTTTTTTTTTTTTTTTTTTTTTTTTTTTTTTTTTTTTTTTTTTTTTTTTTTTTTTTTTTTTTTTTTTTTTTTTTTTTTTTTTTTTTTTTTTTTTTTTTTTTTTTTTTTTTTTTTTTTTTTTTTTTTTTTTTTTTTTTTTTTTTTTTTTTTTTTTTTTTTTTTTTTTTTTTTTTTTTTTTTTTTTTTTTTTTTTTTTTTTTTTTTTTTTTTTTTTTTTTTTTTTTTTTTTTTTTTTTTTTTTTTTTTTTTTTTTTTTTTTTTTTTTTTTTTTTTTTTTTTTTTTTTTTTTTTTTTTTTTTTTTTTTTTTTTTTTTTTTTTTTTTTTTTTTTTTTTTTTTTTTTTTTTTTTTTTTTTTTTTTTTTTTTTTTTTTTTTTTTTTTTTTTTTTTTTTTTTTTTTTTTTTTTTTTTTTTTTTTTTTTTTTTTTTTTTTTTTTTTTTTTTTTTTTTTTTTTTTTTTTTTTTTTTTTTTTTTTTTTTTTTTTTTTTTTTTTTTTTTTTTTTTTTTTTTTTTTTTTTTTTTTTTTTTTTTTTTTTTTTTTTTTTTTTTTTTTTTTTTTTTTTTTTTTTTTTTTTTTTTTTTTTTTTTTTTTTTTTTTTTTTTTTTTTTTTTTTTTTTTTTTTTTTTTTTTTTTTTTTTTTTTTTTTTTTTTTTTTTTTTTTTTTTTTTTTTTTTTTTTTTTTTTTTTTTTTTTTTTTTTTTTTTTTTTTTTTTTTTTTTTTTTTTTTTTTTTTTTTTTTTTTTTTTTTTTTTTTTTTTTTTTTTTTTTTTTTTTTTTTTTTTTTTTTTTTTTTTTTTTTTTTTTTTTTTTTTTTTTTTTTTTTTTTTTTTTTTTTTTTTTTTTTTTTTTTTTTTTTTTTTTTTTTTTTTTTTTTTTTTTTTTTTTTTTTTTTTTTTTTTTTTTTTTTTTTTTTTTTTTTTTTTTTTTTTTTTTTTTTTTTTTTTTTTTTTTTTTTTTTTTTTTTTTTTTTTTTTTTTTTTTTTTTTTTTTTTTTTTTTTTTTTTTTTTTTTTTTTTTTTTTTTTTTTTTTTTTTTTTTTTTTTTTTTTTTTTTTTTTTTTTTTTTTTTTTTTTTTTTTTTTTTTTTTTTTTTTTTTTTTTTTTTTTTTTTTTTTTTTTTTTTTTTTTTTTTTTTTTTTTTTTTTTTTTTTTTTTTTTTTTTTTTTTTTTTTTTTTTTTTTTTTTTTTTTTTTTTTTTTTTTTTTTTTTTTTTTTTTTTTTTTTTTTTTTTTTTTTTTTTTTTTTTTTTTTTTTTTTTTTTTTTTTTTTTTTTTTTTTTTTTTTTTTTTTTTTTTTTTTTTTTTTTTTTTTTTTTTTTTTTTTTTTTTTTTTTTTTTTTTTTTTTTTTTTTTTTTTTTTTTTTTTTTTTTTTTTTTTTTTTTTTTTTTTTTTTTTTTTTTTTTTTTTTTTTTTTTTTTTTTTTTTTTTTTTTTTTTTTTTTTTTTTTTTTTTTTTTTTTTTTTTTTTTTTTTTTTTTTTTTTTTTTTTTTTTTTTTTTTTTTTTTTTTTTTTTTTTTTTTTTTTTTTTTTTTTTTTTTTTTTTTTTTTTTTTTTTTTTTTTTTTTTTTTTTTTTTTTTTTTTTTTTTTTTTTTTTTTTTTTTTTTTTTTTTTTTTTTTTTTTTTTTTTTTTTTTTTTTTTTTTTTTTTTTTTTTTTTTTTTTTTTTTTTTTTTTTTTTTTTTTTTTTTTTTTTTTTTTTTTTTTTTTTTTTTTTTTTTTTTTTTTTTTTTTTTTTTTTTTTTTTTTTTTTTTTTTTTTTTTTTTTTTTTTTTTTTTTTTTTTTTTTTTTTTTTTTTTTTTTTTTTTTTTTTTTTTTTTTTTTTTTTTTTTTTTTTTTTTTTTTTTTTTTTTTTTTTTTTTTTTTTTTTTTTTTTTTTTTTTTTTTTTTTTTTTTTTTTTTTTTTTTTTTTTTTTTTTTTTTTTTTTTTTTTTTTTTTTTTTTTTTTTTTTTTTTTTTTTTTTTTTTTTTTTTTTTTTTTTTTTTTTTTTTTTTTTTTTTTTTTTTTTTTTTTTTTTTTTTTTTTTTTTTTTTTTTTTTTTTTTTTTTTTTTTTTTTTTTTTTTTTTTTTTTTTTTTTTTTTTTTTTTTTTTTTTTTTTTTTTTTTTTTTTTTTTTTTTTTTTTTTTTTTTTTTTTTTTTTTTTTTTTTTTTTTTTTTTTTTTTTTTTTTTTTTTTTTTTTTTTTTTTTTTTTTTTTTTTTTTTTTTTTTTTTTTTTTTTTTATTTTTTTTTTTTTTTTTTTTTTTTTTTTTTTTTTTTTTTTTTTTTTTTTTTTTTTTTTTTTTTTTTTTTTTTTTTTTTTTTTTTTTTTTTTTTTTTTTTTTTTTTTTTTTTTTTTTTTTTTTTTTTTTTATTTTTTTTTTTTTTTTTTTTTTTTTTTTTTTTTTTTTTTTTTTTTTTTTTTTTTTTTTTTTTTTTTTTTTTTTTTTTTTTTTTTTTTTTTTTTTTTTTTTTTTTTTTTTTTTTTTTTTTTTTTTTTTTTTTTTTTTTTTTTTTTTTTTTTTTTTTTTTTTTTTTTTTTTTTTTTTTTTTTTTTTTTTTTTTTTTTTTTTTTTTTTTTTTTTTTTTTTTTTTTTTTTTTTTTTTTTTTTTTTTTTTTTTTTTTTTTTTTTTTTTTTTTTTTTTTTTTTTTTTTTTTTTTTTTTTTTTTTTTTTTTTTTTTTTTTTTTTTTTTTTTTTTTTTTTTTTTTTTTTTTTTTTTTTTTTTTTTTTTTTTTTTTTTTTTTTTTTTTTTTTTTTTTTTTTTTTTTTTTTTTTTTTTTTTTTTTTTTTTTTTTTTTTTTTTTTTTTTTTTTTTTTTTTTTTTTTTTTTTTTTTTTTTTTTTTTTTTTTTTTTTTTTTTTTTTTTTTTTTTTTTTTTTTTTTTTTTTTTTTTTTTTTTTTTTTTTTTTTTTTTTTTTTTTTTTTTTTTTTTTTTTTTTTTTTTTTTTTTTTTTTTTTTTTTTTTTTTTTTTTTTTTTTTTTTTTTTTTTTTTTTTTTTTTTTTTTTTTTTTTTTTTTTTTTTTTTTTTTTTTTTTTTTTTTTTTTTTTTTTTTTTTTTTTTTTTTTTTTTTTTTTTTTTTTTTTTTTTTTTTTTTTTTTTTTTTTTTTTTTTTTTTTTTTTTTTTTTTTTTTTTTTTTTTTTTTTTTTTTTTTTTTTTTTTTTTTTTTTTTTTTTTTTTTTTTTTTTTTTTTTTTTTTTTTTTTTTTTTTTTTTTTTTTTTTTTTTTTTTTTTTTTTTTTTTTTTTTTTTTTTTTTTTTTTTTTTTTTTTTTTTTTTTTTTTTTTTTTTTTTTTTTTTTTTTTTTTTTTTTTTTTTTTTTTTTTTTTTTTTTTTTTTTTTTTTTTTTTTTTTTTTTTTTTTTTTTTTTTTTTTTTTTTTTTTTTTTTTTTTTTTTTTTTTTTTTTTTTTTTTTTTTTTTTTTTTTTTTTTTTTTTTTTTTTTTTTTTTTTTTTTTTTTTTTTTTTTTTTTTTTTTTTTTTTTTTTTTTTTTTTTTTTTTTTTTTTTTTTTTTTTTTTTTTTTTTTTTTTTTTTTTTTTTTTTTTTTTTTTTTTTTTTTTTTTTTTTTTTTTTTTTTTTTTTTTTTTTTTTTTTTTTTTTTTTTTTTTTTTTTTTTTTTTTTTTTTTTTTTTTTTTTTTTTTTTTTTTTTTTTTTTTTTTTTTTTTTTTTTTTTTTTTTTTTTTTTTTTTTTTTTTTTTTTTTTTTTTTTTTTTTTTTTTTTTTTTTTTTTTTTTTTTTTTTTTTTTTTTTTTTTTTTTTTTTTTTTTTTTTTTTTTTTTTTTTTTTTTTTTTTTTTTTTTTTTTTTTTTTTTTTTTTTTTTTTTTTTTTTTTTTTTTTTTTTTTTTTTTTTTTTTTTTTTTTTTTTTTTTTTTTTTTTTTTTTTTTTTTTTTTTTTTTTTTTTTTTTTTTTTTTTTTTTTTTTTTTTTTTTTTTTTTTTTTTTTTTTTTTTTTTTTTTTTTTTTTTTTTTTTTTTTTTTTTTTTTTTTTTTTTTTTTTTTTTTTTTTTTTTTTTTTTTTTTTTTTTTTTTTTTTTTTTTTTTTTTTTTTTTATTTTTTTTTTTTTTTTTTTTTTTTTTTTTTTTTTTTTTTTTTTTTTTTTTTTTTTTTTTTTTTTTTTTTTTTTTTTTTTTTTTTTTTTTTTTTTTTTTTTTTTTTTTTTTTTTTTTTTTTTTTTTTTTTTTTTTTTTTTTTTTTTTTTTTTTTTTTTTTTTTTTTTTTTTTTTTTTTTTTTTTTTTTTTTTTTTTTTTTTTTTTTTTTTTTTTTTTTTTTTTTTTTTTTTTTTTTTTTTTTTTTTTTTTTTTTTTTTTTTTTTTTTTTTTTTTTTTTTTTTTTTTTTTTTTTTTTTTTTTTTTTTTTTTTTTTTTTTTTTTTTTTTTTTTTTTTTTTTTTTTTTTTTTTTTTTTTTTTTTTTTTTTTTTTTTTTTTTTTTTTTTTTTTTTTTTTTTTTTTTTTTTTTTTTTTTTTTTTTTTTTTTTTTTTTTTTTTTTTTTTTTTTTTTTTTTTTTTTTTTTTTTTTTTTTTTTTTTTTTTTTTTTTTTTTTTTTTTTTTTTTTTTTTTTTTTTTTTTTTTTTTTTTTTTTTTTTTTTTTTTTTTTTTTTTTTTTTTTTTTTTTTTTTTTTTTTTTTTTTTTTTTTTTTTTTTTTTTTTTTTTTTTTTTTTTTTTTTTTTTTTTTTTTTTTTTTTTTTTTTTTTTTTTTTTTTTTTTTTTTTTTTTTTTTTTTTTTTTTTTTTTTTTTTTTTTTTTTTTTTTTTTTTTTTTTTTTTTTTTTTTTTTTTTTTTTTTTTTTTTTTTTTTTTTTTTTTTTTTTTTTTTTTTTTTTTTTTTTTTTTTTTTTTTTTTTTTTTTTTTTTTTTTTTTTTTTTTTTTTTTTTTTTTTTTTTTTTTTTTTTTTTTTTTTTTTTTTTTTTTTTTTTTTTTTTTTTTTTTTTTTTTTTTTTTTTTTTTTTTTTTTTTTTTTTTTTTTTTTTTTTTTTTTTTTTTTTTTTTTTTTTTTTTTTTTTTTTTTTTTTTTTTTTTTTTTTTTTTTTTTTTTTTTTTTTTTTTTTTTTTTTTTTTTTTTTTTTTTTTTTTTTTTTTTTTTTTTTTTTTTTTTTTTTTTTTTTTTTTTTTTTTTTTTTTTTTTTTTTTTTTTTTTTTTTTTTTTTTTTTTTTTTTTTTTTTTTTTTTTTTTTTTTTTTTTTTTTTTTTTTTTTTTTTTTTTTTTTTTTTTTTTTTTTTTTTTTTTTTTTTTTTTTTTTTTTTTTTTTTTTTTTTTTTTTTTTTTTTTTTTTTTTTTTTTTTTTTTTTTTTTTTTTTTTTTTTTTTTTTTTTTTTTTTTTTTTTTTTTTTTTTTTTTTTTTTTTTTTTTTTTTTTTTTTTTTTTTTTTTTTTTTTTTTTTTTTTTTTTTTTTTTTTTTTTTTTTTTTTTTTTTTTTTTTTTTTTTTTTTTTTTTTTTTTTTTTTTTTTTTTTTTTTTTTTTTTTTTTTTTTTTTTTTTTTTTTTTTTTTTTTTTTTTTTTTTTTTTTTTTTTTTTTTTTTTTTTTTTTTTTTTTTTTTTTTTTTTTTTTTTTTTTTTTTTTTTTTTTTTTTTTTTTTTTTTTTTTTTTTTTTTTTTTTTTTTTTTTTTTTTTTTTTTTTTTTTTTTTTTTTTTTTTTTTTTTTTTTTTTTTTTTTTTTTTTTTTTTTTTTTTTTTTTTTTTTTTTTTTTTTTTTTTTTTTTTTTTTTTTTTTTTTTTTTTTTTTTTTTTTTTTTTTTTTTTTTTTTTTTTTTTTTTTTTTTTTTTTTTTTTTTTTTTTTTTTTTTTTTTTTTTTTTTTTTTTTTTTTTTTTTTTTTTTTTTTTTTTTTTTTTTTTTTTTTTTTTTTTTTTTTTTTTTTTTTTTTTTTTTTTTTTTTTTTTTTTTTTTTTTTTTTTTTTTTTTTTTTTTTTTTTTTTTTTTTTTTTTTTTTTTTTTTTTTTTTTTTTTTTTTTTTTTTTTTTTTTTTTTTTTTTTTTTTTTTTTTTTTTTTTTTTTTTTTTTTTTTTTTTTTTTTTTTTTTTTTTTTTTTTTTTTTTTTTTTTTTTTTTTTTTTTTTTTTTTTTTTTTTTTTTTTTTTTTTTTTTTTTTTTTTTTTTTTTTTTTTTTTTTTTTTTTTTTTTTTTTTTTTTTTTTTTTTTTTTTTTTTTTTTTTTTTTTTTTTTTTTTTTTTTTTTTTTTTTTTTTTTTTTTTTTTTTTTTTTTTTTTTTTTTTTTTTTTTTTTTTTTTTTTTTTTTTTTTTTTTTTTTTTTTTTTTTTTTTTTTTTTTTTTTTTTTTTTTTTTTTTTTTTTTTTTTTTTTTTTTTTTTTTTTTTTTTTTTTTTTTTTTTTTTTTTTTTTTTTTTTTTTTTTTTTTTTTTTTTTTTTTTTTTTTTTTTTTTTTTTTTTTTTTTTTTTTTTTTTTTTTTTTTTTTTTTTTTTTTTTTTTTTTTTTTTTTTTTTTTTTTTTTTTTTTTTTTTTTTTTTTTTTTTTTTTTTTTTTTTTTTTTTTTTTTTTTTTTTTTTTTTTTTTTTTTTTTTTTTTTTTTTTTTTTTTTTTTTTTTTTTTTTTTTTTTTTTTTTTTTTTTTTTTTTTTTTTTTTTTTTTTTTTTTTTTTTTTTTTTTTTTTTTTTTTTTTTTTTTTTTTTTTTTTTTTTTTTTTTTTTTTTTTTTTTTTTTTTTTTTTTTTTTTTTTTTTTTTTTTTTTTTTTTTTTTTTTTTTTCTTTTTTTTTTTTTTTTTTTTTTTTTTTTTTTTTTTTTTTTTTTTTTTTTTTTTTTTTTTTTTTTTTTTTTTTTTTTTTTTTTTTTTTTTTTTTTTTTTTTTTTTTTTTTTTTTTTTTTTTTTTTTTTTTTTTTTTTTTTTTTTTTTTTTTTTTTTTTTTTTTTTTTTTTTTTTTTTTTTTTTTTTTTTTTTTTTTTTTTTTTTTTTTTTTTTTTTTTTTTTTTTTTTTTTTTTTTTTTTTTTTTTTTTTTTTTTTTTTTTTTTTTTTTTTTTTTTTTTTTTTTTTTTTTTTTTTTTTTTTTTTTTTTTTTTTTTTTTTTTTTTTTTTTTTTTTTTTTTTTTTTTTTTTTTTTTTTTTTTTTTTTTTTTTTTTTTTTTTTTTTTTTTTTTTTTTTTTTTTTTTTTTTTTTTTTTTTTTTTTTTTTTTTTTTTTTTTTTTTTTTTTTTTTTTTTTTTTTTTTTTTTTTTTTTTTTTTTTTTTTTTTTTTTTTTTTTTTTTTTTTTTTTTTTTTTTTTTTTTTTTTTTTTTTTTTTTTTTTTTTTTTTTTTTTTTTTTTTTTTTTTTTTTTTTTTTTTTTTTTTTTTTTTTTTTTTTTTTTTTTTTTTTTTTTTTTTTTTTTTTTTTTTTTTTTTTTTTTTTTTTTTTTTTTTTTTTTTTTTTTTTTTTTTTTTTTTTTTTATTTTTTTTTTTTTTTTTTTTTTTTTTTTTTTTTTTTTTTTTTTTTTTTTTTTTTTTTTTTTTTTTTTTTTTTTTTTTTTTTTTTTTTTTTTTTTTTTTTTTTTTTTTTTTTTTTTTTTTTTTTTTTTTTTTTTTTTTTTTTTTTTTTTTTTTTTTTTTTTTTTTTTTTTTTTTTTTTTTTTTTTTTTTTTTTTTTTTTTTTTTTTTTTTTTTTTTTTTTTTTTTTTTTTTTTTTTTTTTTTTTTTTTTTTTTTTTTTTTTTTTTTTTTTTTTTTTTTTTTTTTTTTTTTTTTTTTTTTTTTTTTTTTTTTTTTTTTTTTTTTTTTTTTTTTTTTTTTTTTTTTTTTTTTTTTTTTTTTTTTTTTTTTTTTTTTTTTTTTTTTTTTTTTTTTTTTTTTTTTTTTTTTTTTTTTTTTTTTTTTTTTTTTTTTTTTTTTTTTTTTTTTTTTTTTTTTTTTTTTTTTTTTTTTTTTTTTTTTTTTTTTTTTTTTTTTTTTTTTTTTTTTTTTTTTTTTTTTTTTTTTTTTTTTTTTTTTTTTTTTTTTTTTTTTTTTTTTTTTTTTTTTTTTTTTTTTTTTTTTTTTTTTTTTTTTTTTTTTTTTTTTTTTTTTTTTTTTTTTTTTTTTTTTTTTTTTTTTTTTTTTTTTTTTTTTTTTTTTTTTTTTTTTTTTTTTTTTTTTTTTTTTTTTTTTTTTTTTTTTTTTTTTTTTTTTTTTTTTTTTTTTTTTTTTTTTTTTTTTTTTTTTTTTTTTTTTTTTTTTTTTTTTTTTTTTTTTTTTTTTTTTTTTTTTTTTTTTTTTTTTTTTTTTTTTTTTTTTTTTTTTTTTTTTTTTTTTTTTTTTTTTTTTTTTTTTTTTTTTTTTTTTTTTTTTTTTTTTTTTTTTTTTTTTTTTTTTTTTTTTTTTTTTTTTTTTTTTTTTTTTTTTTTTTTTTTTTTTTTTTTTTTTTTTTTTTTTTTTTTTTTTTTTTTTTTTTTTTTTTTTTTTTTTTTTTTTTTTTTTTTTTTTTTTTTTTTTTTTTTTTTTTTTTTTTTTTTTTTTTTTTTTTTTTTTTTTTTTTTTTTTTTTTTTTTTTTTTTTTTTTTTTTTTTTTTTTTTTTTTTTTTTTTTTTTTTTTTTTTTTTTTTTTTTTTTTTTTTTTTTTTTTTTTTTTTTTTTTTTTTTTTTTTTTTTTTTTTTTTTTTTTTTTTTTTTTTTTTTTTTTTTTTTTTTTTTTTTTTTTTTTTTTTTTTTTTTTTTTTTTTTTTTTTTTTTTTTTTTTTTTTTTTTTTTTTTTTTTTTTTTTTTTTTTTTTTTTTTTTTTTTTTTTTTTTTTTTTTTTTTTTTTTTTTTTTTTTTTTTTTTTTTTTTTTTTTTTTTTTTTTTTTTTTTTTTTTTTTTTTTTTTTTTTTTTTTTTTTTTTTTTTTTTTTTTTTTTTTTTTTTTTTTTTTTTTTTTTTTTTTTTTTTTTTTTTTTTTTTTTTTTTTTTTTTTTTTTTTTTTTTTTTTTTTTTTTTTTTTTTTTTTTTTTTTTTTTTTTTTTTTTTTTTTTTTTTTTTTTTTTTTTTTTTTTTTTTTTTTTTTTTTTTTTTTTTTTTTTTTTTTTTTTTTTTTTTTTTTTTTTTTTTTTTTTTTTTTTTTTTTTTTTTTTTTTTTTTTTTTTTTTTTTTTTTTTTTTTTTTTTTTTTTTTTTTTTTTTTTTTTTTTTTTTTTTTTTTTTTTTTTTTTTTTTTTTTTTTTTTTTTTTTTTTTTTTTTTTTTTTTTTTTTTTTTTTTTTTTTTTTTTTTTTTTTTTTTTTTTTTTTTTTTTTTTTTTTTTTTTTTTTTTTTTTTTTTTTTTTTTTTTTTTTTTTTTTTTTTTTTTTTTTTTTTTTTTTTTTTTTTTTTTTTTTTTTTTTTTTTTTTTTTTTTTTTTTTTTTTTTTTTTTTTTTTTTTTTTTTTTTTTTTTTTTTTTTTTTTTTTTTTTTTTTTTTTTTTTTTTTTTTTTTTTTTTTTTTTTTTTTTTTTTTTTTTTTTTTTTTTTTTTTTTTTTTTTTTTTTTTTTTTTTTTTTTTTTTTTTTTTTTTTTTTTTTTTTTTTTTTTTTTTTTTTTTTTTTTTTTTTTTTTTTTTTTTTTTTTTTTTTTTTTTTTTTTTTTTTTTTTTTTTTTTTTTTTTTTTTTTTTTTTTTTTTTTTTTTTTTTTTTTTTTTTTTTTTTTTTTTTTTTTTTTTTTTTTTTTTTTTTTTTTTTTTTTTTTTTTTTTTTTTTTTTTTTTTTTTTTTTTTTTTTTTTTTTTTTTTTTTTTTTTTTTTTTTTTTTTTTTTTTTTTTTTTTTTTTTTTTTTTTTTTTTTTTTTTTTTTTTTTTTTTTTTTTTTTTTTTTTTTTTTTTTTTTTTTTTTTTTTTTTTTTTTTTTTTTTTTTTTTTTTTTTTTTTTTTTTTTTTTTTTTTTTTTTTTTTTTTTTTTTTTTTTTTTTTTTTTTTTTTTTTTTTTTTTTTTTTTTTTTTTTTTTTTTTTTTTTTTTTTTTTTTTTTTTTTTTTTTTTTTTTTTTTTTTTTTTTTTTTTTTTTTTTTTTTTTTTTTTTTTTTTTTTTTTTTTTTTTTTTTTTTTTTTTTTTTTTTTTTTTTTTTTTTTTTTTTTTTTTTTTTTTTTTTTTTTTTTTTTTTTTTTTTTTTTTTTTTTTTTTTTTTTTTTTTTTTTTTTCTTTTTTTTTTTTTTTTTTTTTTTTTTTTTTTTTTTTTTTTTTTTTTTTTTTTTTTTTTTTTTTTTTTTTTTTTTTTTTTTTTTTTTTTTTTTTTTTTTTTTTTTTTTTTTTTTTTTTTTTTTTTTTTTTTTTTTTTTTTTTTTTTTTTTTTTTTTTTTTTTTTTTTTTTTTTTTTTTTTTTTTTTTTTTTTTTTTTTTTTTTTTTTTTTTTTTTTTTTTTTTTTTTTTTTTTTTTTTTTTTTTTTTTTTTTTTTTTTTTTTTTTTTTTTTTTTTTTTTTTTTTTTTTTTTTTTTTTTTTTTTTTTTTTTTTTTTTTTTTTTTTTTTTTTTTTTTTTTTTTTTTTTTTTTTTTTTTTTTTTTTTTTTTTTTTTTTTTTTTTTTTTTTTTTTTTTTTTTTTTTTTTTTTTTTTTTTTTTTTTTTTTTTTTTTTTTTTTTTTTTTTTTTTTTTTTTTTTTTTTTTTTTTTTTTTTTTTTTTTTTTTTTTTTTTTTTTTTTTTTTTTTTTTTTTTTTTTTTTTTTTTTTTTTTTTTTTTTTTTTTTTTTTTTTTTTTTTTTTTTTTTTTTTTTTTTTTTTTTTTTTTTTTTTTTTTTTTTTTTTTTTTTTTTTTTTTTTTTTTTTTTTTTTTTTTTTTTTTTTTTTTTTTTTTTTTTTTTTTTTTTTTTTTTTTTTTTTTTTTTTTTTTTTTTTTCTTTTTTTTTTTTTTTTTTTTTTTTTTTTTTTTTTTTTTTTTTTTTTTTTTTTTTTTTTTTTTTTTTTTTTTTTTTTTTTTTTTTTTTTTTTTTTTTTTTTTTTTTTTTTTTTTTTTTTTTTTTTTTTTTTTTTTTTTTTTTTTTTTTTTTTTTTTTTTTTTTTTTTTTTTTTTTTTCTTTTTTTTTTTTTTTTTTTTTTTTTTTTTTTTTTTTTTTTTTTTTTTTTTTTTTTTTTTTTTTTTTTTTTTTTTTTTTTTTTTTTTTTTTTTTTTTTTTTTTTTTTTTTTTTTTTTTTTTTTTTTTTTTTTTTTTTTTTTTTTTTTTTTTTTTTTTTTTTTTTTTTTTTTTTTTTTTTTTTTTTTTTTTTTTTTCTTTTTTTTTTTTTTTTTTTTTTTTTTTTTTTTTTTTTTTTTTTTTTTTTTTTTTTTTTTTTTTTTTTTTTTTTTTTTTTTTTTTTTTTTTTTTTTTTTTTTTTTTTTTTTTTTTTTTTTTTTTTTTTTTTTTTTTTTTTTTTTTTTTTTTTTTTTTTTTTTTTTTTTTTTTTTTTTTTTTTTTTTTTTTTTTTTTTTTTTTTTTTTTTTTTTTTTTTTTTTTTTTTTTTTTTTTTTTTTTTTTTTTTTTTTTTTTTTTTTTTTTTTTTTTTTTTTTTTTTTTTTTTTTTTTTTTTTTTTTTTTTTTTTTTTTTTTTTTTTTTTTTTTTTTTTTTTTTTTTTTTTTTTTTTTTTTTTTTTTTTTTTTTTTTTTTTTTTTTTTTTTTTTTTTTTTTTTTTTTTTTTTTTTTTTTTTTTTTTTTTTTTTTTTTTTTTTTTTTTTTTTTTCTTTTTTTTTTTTTTTTTTTTTTTTTTTTTTTTTTTTTTTTTTTTTTTTTTTTTTTTTTTTTTTTTTTTTTTTTTTTTTTTTTTTTTTTTTTTTTTTTTTTTTTTTTTTTTTTTTTTTTTTTTTTTTTTTTTTTTTTTTTTTTTTTTTTTTTTTTTTTTTTTTTTTTTTTTTTTTTTTTTTTTTTTTTTTTTTTTTTTTTTTTTTTTTTTTTTTTTTTTTTTTTTTTTTTTTTTTTTTTTTTTTTTTTTTTTTTTTTTTTTTTTTTTTTTTTTTTTTTTTTTTTTTTTTTTTTTTTTTTTTTTTTTTTTTTTTTTTTTTTTTTTTTTTTTTTTTTTTTTTTTTTTTTTTTTTTTTTTTTTTTTTTTTTTTTTTTTTTTTTTTTTTTTTTTTTTTTTTTTTTTTTTTTTTTTTTTTTTTTTTTTTTTTTTTTTTTTTTTTTTTTTTTTTTTTTTTTTTTTTTTTTTTTTTTTTTTTTTTTTTTTTTTTTTTTTTTTTTTTTTTTTTTTTTTTTTTTTTTTTTTTTTTTTTTTTTTTTTTTTTTTTTTTTTTTTTTTTTTTTTTTTTTTTTTTTTTTTTTTTTTTTTTTTTTTTTTTTTTTTTTTTTTTTTTTTTTTTTTTTTTTTTTTTTTTTTTTTTTTTTTTTTTTTTTTTTTTTTTTTTTTTTTTTTTTTTTTTTTTTTTTTTTTTTTTTTTTTTTTTTTTTTTTTTTTTTTTTTTTTTTTTTTTTTTTTTTTTTTTTTTTTTTTTTTTTTTTTTTTTTTTTTTTTTTTTTTTTTTTTTTTTTTTTTTTTTTTTTTTTTTTTTTTTTTTTTTTTTTTTTTTTTTTTTTTTTTTCTTTTTTTTTTTTTTTTTTTTTTTTTTTTTTTTTTTTTTTTTTTTTTTTTTTTTTTTTTTTTTTTTTTTTTTTTTTTTTTTTTTTTTTTTTTTTTTTTTTTTTTTTTTTTTTTTTTTTTTTTTTTTTTTTTTTTTTTTTTTTTTTTTTTTTTTTTTTTTTTTTTTTTTTTTTTTTTTTTTTTTTTTTTTTTTTTTTTTTTTTTTTTTTTTTTTTTTTTTTTTTTTTTTTTTTTTTTTTTTTTTTTTTTTTTTTTTTTTTTTTTTTTTTTTTTTTTTTTTTTTTTTTTTTTTTTTTTTTTTTTTTTTTTTTTTTTTTTTTTTTTTTTTTTTTTTTTTTTTTTTTTTTTTTTTTTTTTTTTTTTTTTTTTTTTTTTTTTTTTTTTTTTTTTTTTTTTTTTTTTTTTTTTTTTTTTTTTTTTTTTTTTTTTTTTTTTTTTTTTTTTTTTTTTTTTTTTTTTTTTTTTTTTTTTTTTTTTTTTTTTTTTTTTTTTTTTTTTTTTTTTTTTTTTTTTTTTTTTTTTTTTTTTTTTTTTTTTTTTTTTTTTTTTTTTTTTTTTTTTTTTTTTTTTTTTTTTTTTTTTTTTTTTTTTTTTTTTTTTTTTTTTTTTTTTTTTTTTTTTTTTTTTTTTTTTTTTTTTTTTTTTTTTTTTTTTTTTTTTTTTTTTTTTTTTTTTTTTTTTTTTTTTTTTTTTTTTTTTTTTTTTTTTTTTTTTTTTTTTTTTTTTTTTTTTTTTTTTTTTTTTTTTTTTTTTTTTTTTTTTTTTTTTTTTTTTTTTTTTTTTTTTTTTTTTTTTCTTTTTTTTTTTTTTTTTTTTTTTTTTTTTTTTTTTTTTTTTTTTTTTTTTTTTTTTTTTTTTTTTTTTTTTTTTTTTTTTTTTTTTTTTTTTTTTTTTTTTTTTTTTTTTTCTTTTTTTTTTTTTTTTTTTTTTTTTTTTTTTTTTTTTTTTTTTTTTTTTTTTTTTTTTTTTTTTTTTTTTTTTTTTTTTTTTTTTTTTTTTTTTTTTTTTTTTTTTTTTTTTTTTTTTTTTTTTTTTTTTTTTTTTTTTTTTTTTTTTTTTTTTTTTTTTTTTTTTTTTTTTTTTTTTTTTTTTTTTTTTTTTTTTTTTTTTTTTTTTTTTTTTTTTTTTTTTTTTTTTTTTTTTTTTTTTTTTTTTTTTTTTTTTTTTTTTTTTTTTTTTTTTTTTTTTTTTTTTTTTTTTTTTTTTTTTTTTTTTTTTTTTTTTTTTTTTTTTTTTTTTTTTTTTTTTTTTTTTTTTTTTTTTTTTTTTTTTTTTTTTTTTTTTTTTTTTTTTTTTTTTTTTTTTTTTTTTTTTTTTTTTTTTTTTTTTTTTTTTTTTTTTTTTTTTTTTTTTTTTTTTTTTTTTTTTTTTTTTTTTTTTTTTTTTTTTTTTTTTTTTTTTTTTTTTTTTTTTTTTTTTTTTTTTTTTTTTTTTTTTTTTTTTTTTTTTTTTTTTTTTTTTTTTTTTTTTTTTTTTTTTTTTTTTTTTTTTTTTTTTTTTTTTTTTTTTTTTTTTTTTTTTTTTTGTTTTTTTTTTTTTTTTTTTTTTTTTTTTTTTTTTTTTTTTTTTTTTTTTTTTTTTTTTTTTTTTTTTTTTTTTTTTTTTTTTTTTTTTTTTTTTTTTTTTTTTTTTTTTTTTTTTTTTTTTTTTTTTTTTTTTTTTTTTTTTTTTTTTTTTTTTTTTTTTTTTTTTTTTTTTTTTTTTTTTTTTTTTTTTTTTTTTTTTTTTTTTTTTTTTTTTTTTTTTTTTTTTTTTTTTTTTTTTTTTTTTTTTTTTTTTTTTTTTTTTTTTTTTTTTTTTTTTTTTTTTTTTTTTTTTTTTTTTTTTTTTTTTTTTTTTTTTTTTTTTTTTTTTTTTTTTTTTTTTTTTTTTTTTTTTTTTTTTTTTTTTTTTTTTTTTTTTTTTTTTTTTTTTTTTTTTTTTTTTTTTTTTTTTTTTTTTTTTTTTTTTTTTTTTTTTTTTTTTTTTTTTTTTTTTTTTTTTTTTTTTTTTTTTTTTTTTTTTTTTTTTTTTTTTTTTTTTTTTTTTTTTTTTTTTTTTTTTTTTTTTTTTTTTTTTTTTTTTTTTTTTTTTTTTTTTTTTTTTTTTTTTTTTTTTTTTTTTTTTTTTTTTTTTTTTTTTTTTTTTTTTTTTTTTTTTTTTTTTTTTTTTTTTTTTTTTTTTTTTTTTTTTTTTTTTTTTTTTTTTTTTTTTTTTTTTTTTTTTTTTTTTTTTTTTTTTTTTTTTTTTTTTTTTTTTTTTTTTTTTTTTTTTTTTTTTTTTTTTTTTTTTTTTTTTTTTTTTTTTTTTTTTTTTTTTTTTTTTTTTTTTTTTTTTTTTTTTTTTTTTTTTTTTTTTTTTTTTTTTTTTTTTTTTTTTTTTTTTTTTTTTTTTTTTTTTTTTTTTTTTTTTTTTTTTTTTTTTTTTTTTTTTTTTTTTTTTTTTTTTTTTTTTTTTTTTTTTTTTTTTTTTTTTTTTTTTTTTTTTTTTTTTTTTTTTTTTTTTTTTTTTTTTTTTTTTTTTTTTTTTTTTTTTTTTTTTTTTTTTTTTTTTTTTTTTTTTTTTTTTTTTTTTTTTTTTTTTTTTTTTTTTTTTTTTTTTTTTTTTTTTTTTTTTTTTTTTTTTTTTTTTTTTTTTTTTTTTTTTTTTTTTTTTTTTTTTTTTTTTTTTTTTTTTTTTTTTTTTTTTTTTTTTTTTTTTTTTTTTTTTTTTTTTTTTTTTTTTTTTTTTTTTTTTTTTTTTTTTTTTTTTTTTTTTTTTTTTTTTTTTTTTTTTTTTTTTTTTTTTTTTTTTTTTTTTTTTTTTTTTTTTTTTTTTTTTTTTTTTTTTTTTTTTTTTTTTTTTTTTTTTTTTTTTTTTTTTTTTTTTTTTTTTTTTTTTTTTTTTTTTTTTTTTTTTTTTTTTTTTTTTTTTTTTTTTTTTTTTTTTTTTTTTTTTTTTTTTTTTTTTTTTTTTTTTTTTTTTTTTTTTTTTTTTTTTTTTTTTTTTTTTTTTTTTTTTTTTTTTTTTTTTTTTTTTTTTTTTTTTTTTTTTTTTTTTTTTTTTTTTTTTTTTTTTTTTTTTTTTTTTTTTTTTTTTTTTTTTTTTTTTTTTTTTTTTTTTTTTTTTTTTTTTTTTTTTTTTTTTTTTTTTTTTTTTTTTTTTTTTTTTTTTTTTTTTTTTTTTTTTTTTTTTTTTTTTTTTTTTTTTTTTTTTTTTTTTTTTATTTTTTTTTTTTTTTTTTTTTTTTTTTTTTTTTTTTTTTTTTTTTTTTTTTTTTTTTTTTTTTTTTTTTTTTTTTTTTTTTTTTTTTTTTTTTTTTTTTTCTTTTTTTTTTTTTTTTTTTTTTTTTTTTTTTTTTTTTTTTTTTTTTTTTTTTTTTTTTTTTTTTTTTTTTTTTTTTTTTTTTTTTTTTTTTTTTTTTTTTTTTTTTTTTTTTTTTTTTTTTTTTTTTTTTTTTTTTTTTTTTTTTTTTTTTTTTTTTTTTTTTTTTTTTTTTTTTTTTTTTTTTTTTTTTTTTTTTTTTTTTTTTTTTTTTTTTTTTTTTTTTTTTTTTTTTTTTTTTTTTTTTTTTTTTTTTTTTTTTTTTTTTTTTTTTTTTTTTTTTTTTTTTTTTTTTTTTTTTTTTTTTTTTTTTTTTTTTTCTTTTTTTTTTTTTTTTTTTTTTTTTTTTTTTTTTTTTTTTTTTTTTTTTTTTTTTTTTTTTTTTTTTTTTTTTTTTTTTTTTTTTTTTTTTTTTTTTTTTTTTTTTTTTTTTTTTTTTTTTTTTTTTTTTTTTTTTTTTTTTTTTTTTTTTTTTTTTTTTTTTTTTTTTTTTTTTTTTTTTTTTTTTTTTTTTTTTTTTTTTTTTTTTTTTTTTTTTTTTTTTTTTTTTTTTTTTTTTTTTTTTTTTTTTTTTTTTTTTTTTTTTTTTTTTTTTTTTTTTTTTTTTTTTTTTTTTTTTTTTTTTTTTTTTTTTTTTTTTTTTTTTTTTTTTTTTTTTTTTTTTTTTTTTTTTTTTTTTTTTTTTTTTTTTTTTTTTTTTTTTTTTTTTTTTTTTTTTTTTTTTTTTTTTTTTTTTTTTTTTTTTTTTTTTTTTTTTTTTTTTTTTTTTTTTTTTTTTTTTTTTTTTTTTTTTTTTTTTTTTTTTTTTTTTTTTTTTTTTTTTTTTTTTTTTTTTTTTTTTTTTTTTTTTTTTTTTTTTTTTTTTTTTTTTTTTTTTTTTTTTTTTTTTTTTTTTTTTTTTTTTTTTTTTTTTTTTTTTTATTTTTTTTTTTTTTTTTTTTTTTTTTTTTTTTTTTTTTTTTTTTTTTTTTTTTTTTTTTTTTTTTTTTTTTTTTTTTTTTTTTTTTTTTTTTTTTTTTTTTTTTTTTTTTTTTTTTTTTTTTTTTTTTTTTTTTTTTTTTTTTTTTTTTTTTTTTTTTTTTTTTTTTTTTTTTTTTTTTTTTTTTTTTTTTTTTTTTTTTTTTTTTTTTTTTTTTTTTTTTTTTTTTTTTTTTTTTTTTTTTTTTTTTTTTTTTTTTTTTTTTTTTTTTTTTTTTTTTTTTTTTTTTTTTTTTTTTTTTTTTTTTTTTTTTTTTTTTTTTTTTTTTTTTTTTTTTTTTTTTTTTTTTTTTTTTTTTTTTTTTTTTTTTTTTTTTTTTTTTTTTTTTTTTTTTTTTTTTTTTTTTTTTTTTTTTTTTTTTTTTTTTTTTTTTTTTTTTTTTTTTTTTTTTTTTTTTTTTTTTTTTTTTTTTTTTTTTTTTTTTTTTTTTTTTTTTTTTTTTTTTTTTTTTTTTTTTTTTTTTTTTTTTTTTTTTTTTTTTTTTTTTTTTTTTTTTTTTTTTTTTTTTTTTTTTTTTTTTTTTTTTTTTTTTTTTTTTTTTTTTTTTTTTTTTTTTTTTTTTTTTTTTTTTTTTTTTTTTTTTTTTTTTTTTTTTTTTTTTTTTTTTTTTTTTTTTTTTTTTTTTTTTTTTTTTTTTTTTTTTTTTTTTTTTTTTTTTTTTTTTTTTTTTTTTTTTTTTTTTTTTTTTTTTTTTTTTTTTTTTTTTTTTTTTTTTTTTTTTTTTTTTTTTTTTTTTTTTTTTTTTTTTTTTTTTTTTTTTTTTTTTTTTTTTTTTTTTTTTTTTTTTTTTTTTTTTTTTTTTTTTTTTTTTTTTTTTTTTTTTTTTTTTTTTTTTTTTTTTTTTTTTTTTTTTTTTTTTTTTTTTTTTTTTTTTTTTTTTTTTTTTTTTTTTTTTTTTTTTTTTTTTTTTTTTTTTTTTTTTTTTTTTTTTTTTTTTTTTTTTTTTTTTTTTTTTTTTTTTTTTTTTTTTTTTTTTTTTTTTTTTTTTTTTTTTTTTTTTTTTTTTTTTTTTTTTTTTTTTTTTTTTTTTTTTTTTTTTTTTTTTTTTTTTTTTTTTTTTTTTTTTTTTTTTTTTTTTTTTTTTTTTTTTTTTTTTTTTTTTTTTTTTTTTTTTTTTTTTTTTTTTTTTTTTTTTTTTTTTTTTTTTTTTTTTTTTTTTTTTTTTTTTTTTTTTTTTTTTTTTTTTTTTTTTTTTTTTTTTTTTTTTTTTTTTTTTTTTTTTTTTTTTTTTTTTTTTTTTTTTTTTTTTTTTTTTTTTTTTTTTTTTTTTTTTTTTTTTTTTTTTTTTTTTTTTTTTTTTTTTTTTTTTTTTTTTTTTTTTTTTTTTTTTTTTTTTTTTTTTTTTTCTTTTTTTTTTTTTTTTTTTTTTTTTTTTTTTTTTTTTTTTTTTTTTTTTTTTTTTTTTTTTTTTTTTTTTTTTTTTTTTTTTTTTTTTTTTTTTTTTTTTTTTTTTTTTTTTTTTTTTTTTTTTTTTTTTTTTTTTTTTTTTTTTTTTTTTTTTTTTTTTTTTTTTTTTTTTTTTTTTTTTTTTTTTTTTTTTTTTTTTTTTTTTTTTTTTTTTTTTTTTTTTTTTTTTTTTTTTTTTTTTTTTTTTTTTTTTTTTTTTTTTTTTTTTTTTTTTTTTTTTTTTTTTTTTTTTTTTTTTTTTTTTTTTTTTTTTTTTTTTTTTTTTTTTTTTTTTTTTTTTTTTTTTTTTTTTTTTTTTTTTTTTTTTTTTTTTTTTTTTTTTTTTTTTTTTTTTTTTTTTTTTTTTTTTTTTTTTTTTTTTTTTTTTTTTTTTTTTTTTTTTTTTTTTTTTTTTTTTTTTTTTTTTTTTTTTTTTTTTTTTTTTTTTTTTTTTTTTTTTTTTTTTTTTTTTTTTTTTTTTTTTTTTTTTTTTTTTTTTTTTTTTTTTTTTTTTTTTTTTTTTTTTTTTTTTTTTTTTTTTTTTTTTTTTTTTTTTTTTTTTTTTTTTTTTTTTTTTTTTTTTTTTTTTTTTTTTTTTTTTTTTTTTTTTTTTTTTTTTTTTTTTTTTTTTTTTTTTTTTTTTTTTTTTTTTTTTTTTTTTTTTTTTTTTTTTTTTTTTTTTTTTTTTTTTTTTTTTTTTTTTTTTTTTTTTTTTTTTTTTTTTTTTTTTTTTTTTTTTTTTTTTTTTTTTTTTTTTTTTTTTTTTTTTTTTTTTTTTTTTTTTTTTTTTTTTTTTTTTTTTTTTTTTTTTTTTTTTTTTTTTTTTTTTTTTTTTTTTTTTTTTTTTTTTTTTTTTTTTTTTTTTTTTTTTTTTTTTTTTTTTTTTTTTTTTTTTTTTTTTTTTTTTTTTTTTTTTTTTTTTTTTTTTTTTTTTTTTTTTTTTTTTTTTTTTTTTTTTTTTTTTTTTTTTTTTTTTTTTTTTTTTTTTTTTTTTTTTTTTTTTTTTTTTTTTTTTTTTTTTTTTTTTTTTTTTTTTTTTTTTTTTTTTTTTTTTTTTTTTTTTTTTTTTTTTTTTTTTTTTTTTTTTTTTTTTTTTTTTTTTTTTTTTTTTTTTTTTTTTTTTTTTTTTTTTTTTTTTTTTTTTTTTTTTTTTTTTTTTTTTTTTTTTTTTTTTTTTTTTTTTTTTTTTTTTTTTTTTTTTTTTTTTTTTTTTTTTTTTTTTTTTTTTTTTTTTTTTTTTTTTTTTTTTTTTTTTTTTTTTTTTTTTTTTTTTTTTTTTTTTTTTTTTTTTTTTTTTTTTTTTTTTTTTTTTTTTTTTTTTTTTTTTTTTTTTTTTTTTTTTTTTTTTTTTTTTTTTTTTTTTTTTTTTTTTTTTTTTTTTTTTTTTTTTTTTTTTTTTTTTTTTTTTTTTTTTTTTTTTTTTTTTTTTTTTTTTTTTTTTTTTTTTTTTTTTTTTTTTTTTTTTTTTTTTTTTTTTTTTTTTTTTTTTTTTTTTTTTTTTTTTTTTTTTTTTTTTTTTTTTTTTTTTTTTTTTTTTTTTTTTTTTTTTTTTTTTTTTTTTTTTTTTTTTTTTTTTTTTTTTTTTTTTTTTTTTTTTTTTTTTTTTTTTTTTTTTTTTTTTTTTTTTTTTTTTTTTTTTTTTTTTTTTTTTTTTTTTTTTTTTTTTTTTTTTTTTTTTTTTTTTTTTTTTTTTTTTTTTTTTTTTTTTTTTTTTTTTTTTTTTTTTTTTTTTTTTTTTTTTTTTTTTTTTTTTTTTTTTTTTTTTTTTTTTTTTTTTTTTTTTTTTTTTTTTTTTTTTTTTTTTTTTTTTTTTTTTTTTTTTTTTTTTTTTTTTTTTTTTTTTTTTTTTTTTTTTTTTTTTTTTTTTTTTTTTTTTTTTTTTTTTTTTTTTTTTTTTTTTTTTTTTTTTTTTTTTTTTTTTTTTTTTTTTTTTTTTTTTTTTTTTTTTTTTTTTTTTTTTTTTTTTTTTTTTTTTTTTTTTTTTTTTTTTTTTTTTTTTTTTTTTTTTTTTTTTTTTTTTTTTTTTTTTTTTTTTTTTTTTTTTTTTTTTTTTTTTTTTTTTTTTTTTTTTTTTTTTTTATTTTTTTTTTTTTTTTTTTTTTTTTTTTTTTTTTTTTTTTTTTTTTTTTTTTTTTTTTTTTTTTTTTTTTTTTTTTTTTTTTTTTTTTTTTTTTTTTTTTTTTTTTTTTTTTTTTTTTTTTTTTTTTTTTTTTTTTTTTTTTTTTTTTTTTTTTTTTTTTTTTTTTTTTTTTTTTTTTTTTTTTTTTTTTTTTTTTTTTTTTTTTTTTTTTTTTTTTTTTTTTTTTTTTTTTTTTTTTTTTTTTTTTTTTTTTTTTTTTTTTTTTTTTTTTTTTTTTTTTTTTTTTTTTTTTTTTTTTTTTTTTTTTTTTTTTTTTTTTTTTTTTTTTTTTTTTTTTTTTTTTTTTTTTTTTTTTTTTTTTTTTTTTTTTTTTTTTTTTTTTTTTTTTTTTTTTTTTTTTTTTTTTTTTTTTTTTTTTTTTTTTTTTTTTTTTTTTTTTTTTTTTTTTTTTTTTTTTTTTTTTTTTTTTTTTTTTTTTTTTTTTTTTTTTTTTTTTTTTTTTTTTTTTTTTTTTTTTTTTTTTTTTTTTTTTTTTTTTTTTTTTTTTTTTTTTTTTTTTTTTTTTTTTTTTTTTTTTTTTTTTTTTTTTTTTTTTTTTTTTTTTTTTTTTTTTTTTTTTTTTTTTTTTTTTTTTTTTTTTTTTTTTTTTTTTTTTTTTTTTTTTTTTTTTTTTTTTTTTTTTTTTTTTTTTTTTTTTTTTTTTTTTTTTTTTTTTTTTTTTTTTTTTTTTTTTTTTTTTTTTTTTTTTTTTTTTTTTTTTTTTTTTTTTTTTTTTTTTTTTTTTTTTTTTTTTTTTTTTTTTTTTTTTTTTTTTTTTTTTTTTTTTTTTTTTTTTTTTTTTTTTTTTTTTTTTTTTTTTTTTTTTTTTTTTTTTTTTTTTTTTTTTTTTTTTTTTTTTTTTTTTTTTTTTTCTTTTTTTTTTTTTTTTTTTTTTTTTTTTTTTTTTTTTTTTTTCTTTTTTTTTTTTTTTTTTTTTTTTTTTTTTTTTTTTTTTTTTTTTTTTTTTTTTTTTTTTTTTTTTTTTTTTTTTTTTTTTTTTTTTTTTTTTTTTTTTTTTTTTTTTTTTTTTTTTTTTTTTTTTTTTTTTTTTTTTTTTTTTTTTTTTTTTTTTTTTTTTTTTTTTTTTTTTTTTTTTTTTTTTTTTTTTTTTTTTTTTTTTTTTTTTTCTTTTTTTTTTTTTTTTTTTTTTTTTTTTTTTTTTTTTTTTTTTTTTTTTTTTTTTTCTTTTTTTTTTTTTTTTTTTTTTTTTTTTTTTTTTTTTTTTTTTTTTTTTTTTTTTTTTTTTTTTTTTTTTTTTTTTTTTTTTTTTTTTTTTTTTTTTTTTTTTTTTTTTTTTCTTTTTTTTTTTTTTTTTTTTTTTTTTTTTTTTTTTTTTTTTTTTTTTTTTTTTTTTTTTTTTTTTTTTTTTTTTTTTTTTTTTTTTTTTTTTTTTTTTTTTTTTTTTTTTTTTTTTTTTTTTTTTTTTTTTTTTTTTTTTTTTTTTTTTTTTTTTTTTTTTTTTTTTTTTTTTTTTTTTTTTTTTTTTTTTTTTTTTTTTTTTTTTTTTTTTTTTTTTTTTTTTTTTTTTTTTTTTTTTTTTTTTTTTTTTTTTTTTTTTTTTTTTTTTTTTTTTTTTTTTTTTTTTTTTCTTTTTTTTTTTTTTTTTTTTTTTTTTTTTTTTTTTTTTTTTTTTTTTTTTTTTTTTTTTTTTTTTTTTTTTTTTTTTTTTTTTTTTTTTTTTTTTTTTTTTTTTTTTTTTTTTTTTTTTTTTTTTTTTTTTTTTTTTTTTTTTTTTTTTTTTTTTTTTTTTTTTTTTTTTTTTTTTTTTTTTTTTTTTTTTTTTTTTTTTTTTTTTTTTTTTTTTTTTTTTTTTTTTTTTTTTTTTTTTTTTTTTTTTTTTTTTTTTTTTTTTTTTTTTTTTTTTTTTTTTTTTTTTTTTTTTTTTTTTTTTTTTTTTTTTTTTTTTTTTTTTTTTTTTTTTTTTTTTCTTTTTTTTTTTTTTTTTTTTTTTTTTTTTTTTTTTTTTTTTTTTTTTTTTTTTTTTTTTTTTTTTTTCTTTTTTTTTTTTTTTTTTTTTTTTTTTTTTTTTTTTTTTTTTTTTTTTTTTTTTTTTTTTTTTTTTTTTTTTTTTTTTTTTTTTTTTTTTTTTTTTTTTTTTTTTTTTTTTTTTTTTTTTTTTTTTTTTTTTTTTTTTTTTTTTTTTTTTTTTTTTTTTTTTTTTTTTTTTTTTTTTTTTTTTTTTTTTTTTTTTTTTTTCTTTTTTTTTTTTTTTTTTTTTTTTTTTTTTTTTTTTTTTTTTTTTTTTTTTTTTTTTTTTTTTTTTTTTTTTTTTTTTTTTTTTTTTTTTTTTTTTTTTTTTTTTTTTTTTTTTTTTTTTTTTTTTTTTTTTTTTTTTTTTTTTTTTTTTATTTTTTTTTTTTTTTTTTTTTTTTTTTTTTTTTTTCTTTTTTTTTTTTTTTTTTTTTTTTTTTTTTTTTTTTTTTTTTTTTTTTTTTTTTTTTTTTTTTTTTTTTTTTTTTTTTTTTTTTTTTTTTTTTTTTTTTTTTTTTTTTTTTTTTTTTTTTTTTTTTTTTTTTTTTTTCTTTTTTTTTTTTTTTTTTTTTTTTTTTTTTTTTTTTTTTTTTTTTTTTTTTTTTTTTTTTTTTTTTTTTTTTTTTTTTTTTTTTTTTTTTTTTTTTTTCTTTTTTTTTTTTTTTTTTTTTTTTTTTTTTTTTTTTTTTTTTTTTTTTTTTTTTTTTTTTTTTTTTTTTTTTTTTTTTTTTTTTTTTTTTTTTTTTTTTTTTTTTTTTTTTTTTTTTTTTTTTTTTTTTTTTTTTTTTTTTTTTTTTTTTTTTTTTTTTTTTTTCTTTTTTTTTTTTTTTTTTTTTTTTTTTTTTTTTTTTTTTCTTTTTTTTTTTTTTTTTTTTTTTTTTTTTTTTTTTTTTTTTTTTTTTTTTTTTTTTTTTTTTTTTTTTTTTTTTTTTTTTTTTTTTTTTCTTTTTTTTTTTTTTTTTTTTTTTTTTTTTTTTTTTTTTTTTTTTTTTTTTTTTTTTTTTTTTTTTTTTTTTTTTTTTTTTTTTTTTTTTTTTTTTTTTTTTTTTTTTTTTTTTTTTTTTTTTTTTTTTTTTTTTTTTTTTTTTTTTTTTTTTTTTTTTTTTTTTTTTTTTTTTTTTTTTTTTTTTTTTTTTTTTTTTTTTTTTTTTTTTTTTTTTTTTTTTTTTTTTTTTTTTTTTTTTTTTTTTTTTTTTTTTTTTTTTTTTTTTTTTTTTTTTTTTTTTTTTTTTTTTTTTTTTTTTTTTTTTTTTTTTTTTTTTTTTTTTTTTTTTTTTTTTTTTTTTTTTTTTTTTTTTTTTTTTTTTTTTTTTTTTTTTTTTTTTTTTTTTTTTTTTTTTTTTTTTTTCTTTTTTTTTTTTTTTTTTTTTTTTTTTTTTTTTTTTTTTTTTTTTTTTTTTTTTTTTTTTTTTTTTTTTTTTTTTTTTTTTTTTTTTTTTTTTTTTTTTTTTTTTTTTTTTTTTTTTTTTTTTTTTTTTTTTTTTTTTTTTTTTTTTTTTTTTTTTTTTTTTTTTTTTTTTTTTTTTTTTTTTTTTTTTTTTTTTTTTTTTTTTTTTTTTTTTTTTTTTTCTTTTTTTTTTTTTTTTTTTTTTTTTTTTTTTTTTTTTTTTTTTTTTTTTTTTTTTTTTTTTTTTTTTTTTTTTTTTTTTTTTTTTTTTTTTTTTTTTTTTTTTTTTTTTTTTTTTTTTTTCTTTTTTTTTTTTTTTTTTTTTTTTTTTTTTTTTTTTTTTTTTTTTTTTTTTTTTTTTTTTTTTTTTTTTTTTTTTTTTTTTTTTTTTTTTTTTTTTTTTTTTTTTTTTTTTTTTTTTTTTT
>JAQZCD010000202.1:15000-22500 GCA_030864225.1 Capsicum baccatum var. pendulum | reverse complement strand
TTTTTTTTTTTTTTTTTTTTTTTTTTTTTTTTTTTTTTTTTTTTTTTTTTTTTTTTTTTTTTTTTTTTTTTTTTTTTTTTTTTTTTTTTTTTTTTTTTTTTTTTTTTTTTTTTTTTTTTTTTTTTTTTTTTTTTTTTTTTTTTTTTTTTTTTTTTTTTTTTTTTTTTTTTTTTTTTTTTTTTTTTTTTTTTTTTTTTTTTTTTTTTTTTTTTTTTTTTTTTTTTTTTTTTTTTTTTTTTTTTTTTTTTTTTTTTTTTTTTTTTTTTTTTTTTTTTTTTTTTTTTTTTTTTTTTTTTTTTTTTTTTTTTTTTTTTTTTTTTTTTTCTTTTTTTTTTTTTTTTTTTTTTTTTTTTTTTTTTTTTTTTTTTTTTTTTTTTTTTTTTTTTTTTTTTTTTTTTTTTTTTTTTTTTTTTTTTTTTTTTTTTTTTTTTTTTTTTTTTTTTTTTTTTTTTTTTTTTTTTTTTTTTTTTTTTTTTTTTTTTTTTTTTTTTTTTTTTTTTTTTTTTTTTTTTTTTTTTTTTTTTTTTTTTTTTTTTTTTTTTTTTTTTTTTTTTTTTTTTTTTTTTTTTTTTTTTTTTTTTTTTTTTTTTTTTTTTTTTTTTTTTTTTTTTTTTTTTTTTTTTTTTTTTTTTTTTTTTTTTTTTTTTTTTTTTTTTCTTTTTTTTTTTTTTTTTTTTTTTTTTTTTTTTTTTTTTTTTTTTTTTTTTTTTTTTTTTTTTTTTTTTTTTTTTTTTTTTTTTTTTTTTTTTTTTTTTTTTTTTTTTTTTTTTTTTTTTTTTTTTTTTTTTTTTTTTTTTTTTTTTTTTTTTTTTTTTTTTTTTTTTTTTTTTTTTTTTTTTTTTTTTTTTTTTTTTTTTTTTTTTTTTTTTTTTTTTTTTTTTTTTTTTTTTTTTCTTTTTTTTTTTTTTTTTTTTTTTTTTTTTTTTTTTTTTTTTTTTTTTTTTTTTTTTTTTTTTTTTTTTTTTTTTTTTTTTTTTTTTTTTTTTTTTTTTTTTTTTTTTTTTTTTTTTTTTTTTTTTTTTTTTTTTTTTTTTTTTTTTTTTTTTTTTTTTTTTTTTTTTTTTTTTTTTTTTTTTTTTTTTTTTTTTTTTTTTTTTTTTTTTTCTTTTTTTTTTTTTTTTTTTTTTTTTTTTTTTTTTTTTTTTTTTTTTTTTTTTTTTTTTTTTTTTTTTTTTTTTTTTTTTTCTTTTTTTTTTTTTTTTTTTTTTTTTTTTTTTTTTTTTTTTTTTTTTTTTTTTTTTTTTTTTTTTTTTTTTTTTTTTTTTTTTTTTTTTTTTTTTTTTTTTTTTTTTTTTTTTTTTTTTTTTTTTTTTTTTTTTTTTTTTTTTTTTTTTTTTTTTTTTTTTTTTTTTTTTTTTTTTTTTTTTTTTTTTTTTTTTTTTTTTTTTTTTTTTTTTTTTTTTTTTTTTTTTTTTTTTTTTTTTTTTTTTTTTTTTTTTTTTTTTTTCTTTTTTTTTTTTTTTTTTTTTTTTTTTTTTTTTTTTTTTTTTTTTTTTTTTTTTTTTTTTTTTTTTTTTTTTTTTTTTTTTTTTTTTTTTTTTTTTTTTTTTTTTTTTTTTTTTTTTTTTTTTTTTTTTTTTTTTTTTTTTTTTTTTTTTTTTTTTTTTTTTTTTTTTTTTTTTTTTTTTTTTTTTTTTTTTTTTTTTTTTTTTTTTCTTTTTTTTTTTTTTTTTTTTTTTTTTTTTTTTTTTTTTTTTTTTTTTTTTTTTTTTTTTTTTTTTTTTTTTTTTTTTTTTTTTTTTTTTTTTTTTTTTTTTTTTTTTTTTTTTTTTTTTTTTTTTTTTTTTTTTTTTTTTTTTTTTTTTTTTTTTTTTTTTTTTTTTTTTTTTTTTTTTTTTTTTTTTTTTTTTTTTTTCTTTTTTTTTTTTTTTTTTTTTTTTTTTTTTTTTTTTTTTTTTTTTTTTTTTTTTTTTTTTTTTTTTTTTTTTTTTTTTTTTTTTTTTTTTTTTTTTTTTTTTTTTTTTTTTTTTTTTTTTTTTTTTTTTTTTTTTTTTTTTTTTTTTTTTTTTTTTTTTTTTTTTTTTTTTTTTTTTTTTTTTTTTTTTTTTTTTTTTTTTTTTTTTTTTTTTTTTTTTTTTTTTTTTTTTTTTTTTTTTTTTTTTTTTTTTTTTTTTTTTTTTTTTTTTTTTTTTTTTTTTTTTTTTTTTTTTTTTTTTTTTTTTTTTTTTTTTCTTTTTTTTTTTTTTTTTTTTTTTTTTTTTTTTTTTTTTTTTTTTTTTTTTTTTTTCTTTTTTTTTTTTTTTTTTTTTTTTTTTTTTTTTTTTTTTTTTTTTTTTTTTTTTTTTTTTTTTTTTTTTTTTTTTTTTTTTTTTTTTTTTTTTTTTTTTTTTTTTTTTTTTTTTTTTTTTTTTTTTTTTTTTTTTTTTTTTTTTTTTTTTTTTTTTTTTTTTTTTTTTTTTTTTTTTTTTTTTTTTTTTTTTTTTTTTTTTTTCTTTTTTTTTTTTTTTTTTTTTTTTTTTTTTTTTTTTTTTTTTTTTTTTTTTTTTTTTTTTTTTTTTTTTTTTTTTTTTTTTTTTTTTTTTTTTTTTTTTTTTTTTTTTTTTTTTTTTTTTTTTTTTTTTTTTTTTTTTTTTTTTTTTTTTATTTTTTTTTTTTTTTTTTTTTTTTTTTTTTTTTTTTTTTTTTTTTTTTTTTTTTTTTTTTTTTTTTTTTTTTTTTTTTTTTTTTTTTTTTTTTTTTTTTTTTTTTTTTTTTTTTTTTTTTTTTTTTTTTTTTTTTTTTTTTTTTTTTTTTTTTTTTTTTTTTTTATTTTTTTTTTTTTTTTTTTTTTTTTTTTTTTTTTTTTTTTTTTTTTTTCTTTTTTTTTTTTTTTTTTTTTTTTTTTTTTTTTTTTTTTTTTTTTTTTTTTTTTTTTTTTTTTTTTTTTTTTTTTTTTTTTTTTTTTTTTTTTTTTTTTTTTTTTTTTTTTTTTTTTTTTTTTTTTTTTTTTTTTTTTTTTTTTTTTTTTTTTTTTTTTTTTTTTTTTTTTTTTTTTTTTTTTTTTTTTTTTTTTTTTTTTTTTTTATTTTTTTTTTTTTTTTTTTTTTTTTTTTTTTTTTTTTTTTTTTTTTTTTTTTTTTTTTTTTTTTTTTTTTTTTTTTTTTTTTTTTTTTTTTTTTTTTTTTTTTTTTTTTTTTTTTTTTTTTTTTTTTTTTTTTTTTTTTTTTTTTTTTTTTTTTTTTTTTTTTTTTTTTTTTTTTTTTTTTTTTTTTTTTTTTTTTTTTTTTTTTTTTTTTTTTTTTTTTTTTTTTTTTTTTTTTTTTTTTTTTTTTTTTTTTTTTTTTTTTTTTTTTTTTTTTTTTTTTTTTTTTTTTTTTTTTTTTTTTTTTTTTTTTTTTTTTTTTTTTTTTTTTTTTTTTTTTTTTTTTTCTTTTTTTTTTTTTTTTTTTTTTTTTTTTTTTTTTTTTTTTTTTTTTTTTTTTTTTTTTTTTTTTTTTTTTTTTTTTTTTTTTTTTTTTTTTTTTTTTTTTTTTTTTTTTTTTTTTTTTTTTTTTTTTTTTTTTTCTTTTTTTTTTTTTTTTTTTTTTTTTTTTTTTTTTTTTTTTTTTTTTTTTATTTTTTTTTTTTTTTTTTTTTTTTTTTTTTTTTTTTTTTTTTTTTTTTTTTTTTTTTTTTTCTTTTTTTTTTTTTTTTTTTTTTTTTTTTTTTTTTTTTTTTTTTTTTTTTTTTTTTTTTTTTTTTTTTTTTTTTTTTTTTTTTTTTTTTTTTTTTTTTTTTTTTTTTTTTTTTTTTTTTTTTTTTTTTTTTTTTTTTTTTTTTTTTTTTTTTTTTTTTTTTTTTTTTTTTTTTTTTTTTTTTTTTTTTTTTTTTTTTTTTTTTTTTTTTTTTTTTTTTTTTTTTTTTTTTTTTTTTTTTTTTTTTTTTTTTTTTTTTTTTTTTTATTTTTTTTTTTTTTTTTTTTTTTTTTTTTTTTTTTTTTTTTTTTTCTTTTTTTTTTTTTTTTTTTTTTTTTTTTTTTTTTTTTTTTTTTTTTTTTTTTTTTTTTTTTTTTTTTTTTTTTTTTTTTTTTTTTTTTTTTTTTTTTTTTTTTTTTTTTTATTTTTTTTTTTTTTTTTTTTTTTTTTTTATTTTTTTTTTTTTTTTTTTTTTTTTTTTTTTTTTTTTTTTTTTTTTTTTTTTTTTTTTTTTTTTTTTTTTTTTTTTTTTTTTTTTTTTTTTTTTTTTTTTTTTTTTTTTTTTTTTTTTTTTCTTTTTTTTTTTTTTTTTTTTTTTTTTTTTTTTTTTTTTTTTTCTTTTTTTTTTTTTTTTTTTTTTTTTTTTTTTTTCTTTTTTTTTTTTTTTTTTTTTTTTTTTTTTTTTTTTTTTTTTTTTTTTTTTTTTTTTTTTTTTTTTTTTTTTTTTTTTTTTTTTTTTTTTTTTTTTTTTTTCTTTTTTTTTTTTTTTTTTTTTTTTTTTTTTTTTTTTTTTCTTTTTTTTTTTTTTTTTTTTTTTTTTTTTTTTTTTTTTTTTTTTTTTTTTTTTTTTTTTTTTTTTTTTTTTTTTTTTTTTTTTTTTTTTTTTTTTTTTTTTTTTTTTTTTTTTTTTTTTTTTTTTTTTTTTTTTTTTTTTTTTTTTTTTTTTTTTTTTTTTTTTTTTTATTTTTTTTTTTTTTTTTTTTTTTTTTTTTTTTTTTTTTTTTTTTTTTTTTTTTTTTTTTTTTTTTTTTTTTTTTTTTTTTTTTTTTTTTTTTTTTTTTTTTTTTTTTTTTTTTTTTTTTTTTTTTTTTTCTTTTTTTTTTTTTTTTTTTTTTTTTTTTTTTTTTTTTTTTTTTTTTTTTTTTTTTTCTTTTTTTTTTTTTTTTTTTTTTTTTTTTTTTTTTTTTTTTTTTTTTTTTTTTTTTTTTTTTTTTTTTTTTTTTTTTTTTTTTTTTTTTTTTTTTTTTTTTTTTTTTTTTTTTTTTTTTTTTTTTTTTTTTTTTTTTTTTTTTTTTTTTTTTTTTTTTTTTTTTTTTTTTTTTTTTATTTTTTTTTTTTTTTTTTTTTTTTTTTTTTTTTTTTTTTTTTTTTTTTTTTTTTTTTTTTTTTTTTTTTTTTTTTTTTTTTTTTTTTTTTTTTTTTTTTTTTTTTTTTTTTTTTTTTTTTTTTTTTTTTTTTTTTTTTTTTTTTTTTTTTTTTTTTTTTTTTTTTTTTTTTTTTTTTTTTTTTTTTTTTTTTTTTTTTTTTTTTTTTTTTTTTTTTTTTTTTTTTTTTTTTTTTATTTTTTTTTTTTTTTTTTTTTTTTTTTTTTTTTTTTTTTTTTTTTTTTTTTTTTTTTTTTTTTTTTTTTTTTTTTTTTTTTTTTTTTTTTTTTTTTTTTTTTTTTTTTTTTTTTTTTTTTTTTTCTTTTTTTTTTTTTTTTTTTTTTTTTTTTTTTTTTTTTTTTTTTTTTTTTTTTTTTTTTTTTTTTTTTTTTTTTTTTTTTCTTTTTTTTTTTTTTTTTTTTTTTTTTTTTTTTTTTTTTTTTTTTTTTTTTTTTTTTTTTTTTTTTTTTTTTTTTTTTTTTTTTTTTTTTTTTTTTTTTTTTTTTTTTTTTTTTTTTTTTTTTTTTTTTTTTTTTTTTTTTTTTTTTTCTTTTTTTTTTTTTTTTTTTTTTTTTTTTTTTTTTTTTTTTTTTTTTTTTTTTTTTTTTTTTTTTTTTTTTTTTTTTTTTTTTTTTTTTTTTTTTTTTTTTTTTTTTTTTTTTTTTTTTTTTTTTTTTTTTTTTTTTTTTTTTTTTTTTTTTTTTTTTTTTTTTTTTTTTTTTTTTTTTTTTTTTTTTTTTTTTTTTTTTTATTTTTTTTTTTTTTTTTTTTTTTTTTTTTTTTTTTTTTTTTTTTTTTTTTTTTTTTTTTTTTTTTTTTTTTTTTTTTTTTTTTTTTTTTTTTTTTTTTTTTTTGTTTTTTTTTTTTTTTTTTTTTTTTTTTTTTTTTTTTTCTTTTTTTTTTTTTTTTTTTTTTTTTTTTTTTTTTTTTTTTTTTTTTTTTTTTTTTTTTTTTTTTTTTTTTTTTTTTTTTTTTTTTTTTTTTTTTTTTTTTTTTTTTTTTTTTTTTTTTTTTTTTTTTTTTTTTTTTTTTTTTTTTTTTTTTTTTTTTTTTTTTTTTTTTTTTTTTTTTTTTTTTTTTTTTTTTTTTTTTCTTTTTTTTTTTTTTTTTTTTTTTTTTTTTTTTTTTTTTTTTTTTTTTTTTTTTTTTTTTTTTTTTTTTTTTTTTTTTTTTTTTTTTTTTTTTTTTTTTTTTTTTTTTTTTTTTTTTTTTTTTTTTTTTTTTTTTTTTTTTTTTTTTTTTTTTTTTTTTTTTTTTTTTTTTTTTTTTTTTTTTTTTTTTTTTTTTTTCTTTTTTTTTTTTTTTTTTTTTTTTTTTTTTTTTTTTTTTTTTTTTTTTTTTTTTTTTTTTTTTTTTTTTTTTTTTTTTTTTTTTTTTTTTTTTTTTTTTTTTTTTTTTTTTTTTTTTTTTTTTTTTTTTTTTTTTTTTTTTTTTTTTTTTTTTTTTTTTTTTTTTTTTTTTTTTTTTTTTTTTTTTTTTTTTTTTTTTTTTTTTTTTTTTTTTTTTTTTTTTTTTTTTTTTTTTTTTTTTTTTTTTTTTTTTTTTTCTTTTTTTTTTTTTTTTTTTTTTTTTTTTTTTTTTTTTTTTTTTTTTTTTTTTTTTTTTTTTTTTTTTTTTTTTTTTTTTTTTTTTTTTTTTTTTTTTTTTTTTTTTTTTTTTTTTTTTTTTTTTTTTTTTTTTTTTTTTTTTTTTTTTTTTTTTTTTTTTTTTTTTTTTTTTTTTTTTTTTTTTTTTTTTTTTTTTTTTTTTTTTTTTTTTCTTTTTTTTTTTTTTTTTTTTTTTTTTTTTTTTTTTTTTTTTTTTTTTTTTTTTTCTTTTTTTTTTTTTTTTTTTTTTTTTTTTTTTTTTTTTTTTTTTTTTTTTTTTTTTTTTTTTTTTTTTTTTTTTTTTTTTTTTTTTTTTTTTTTTTTTTTTTTTTTTTTTTTTTTTTTTTTTTTTTTTTTTTTTTTCTTTTTTTTTTTTTTTTTTTTTTTTTTTTTTTTTTTTTTTTTTTTTTTTTTTTTTTTTTTTTTTTTTTTTTTTTTTTTTTTTTTTTTTTTTTTTTTTTTTTTTTTTTTTTTTTTTTTTTTTTTTTTTTTTTTTTTTTTTTTTTTTTTTTTTTTTTTTTTTTTTTTTTTTTTTTTTTTTTTTTTTTTTTTTTTTTTTTTTTTTTTTTTTTTTTTTTTTTTTTTTTTTTTTTTTTTTTTTTTTTTTTTTTTTTTTTTTTTTTTTTTTTTTTTTTTTTTTTTTTTTTTTTTTTTTTTTTTTTTTTTTTTTTTTTTTTTTTTTTTTTTTTTTTTTTTTTTTTTTTTTTTTTTTTTTTTTTTTTTTTTTTTTTTTTTTTTTTTTTTTTTTTTTTTTTTTTTTTTTTTTTTTTTTTTTTTTTTTTTTTTTTTTTTTTTTTTTTTTTTTTTTTTTTTTTTTTTTTTTTTTTTTTTTTTTTTTTTATTTTTTTTTTTTTTTTTTTTTTTTTTTTTTTTTTTTTTTTTTTTTTTTTTTTTTCTTTTTTTTTTTTTTTTTTTTTTTTTTTTTTTTTTTTTTTTTTTTTTTTTTTTTTTTTTTTT
>JAQZCD010000202.1:5000-10000 GCA_030864225.1 Capsicum baccatum var. pendulum | reverse complement strand
TTTTTTTTTTTTTTTTTTTTTTTTTTTTTTTTTTTTTTTTTTTTTTTTTTTTTTTTTCTTTTTTTTTTTTTTTTTTTTTTTTTTTTTTTTTTTTTTTTTTTTTTTTTTTTTTTTTTTTTTTTTTTTTTTTTTTTTTTTTTTTTTTTTTTTTTTTTTTTTTTTTTTTTTTTTTTTTTTTTTTTTTTTTTTTTTTTTTTTTTTTTTTTTTTTTTTTTTTTTTTTTTTTTTTTTTTTTTTTTTTTTTTTTTTTTTTTTTTTTTTTTTTTCTTTTTTTTTTTTTTTTTTTTTTTTTTTTTTTTTTTTTTTTTTTTTTTTTTTTTTTTTTTTTTTTTTTTTTTTTTTTTTTTTTTTTTTTTTTTTTTTTTTTTTTTTTTTTTTTTTTTTTTTTTTTTTTTTTTTTTTTTTTTTTTTTTTTTTTTTTTTTTTTTTTTTTTTTTTTTTTTTTTTTTTTATTTTTTTTTTTTTTTTTTTTTTTTTTTTTTTTTTTTTTTTTTTTTTTTTTCTTTTTTTTTTTTTTTTTTTTTTTTTTTTTTTTTTTTTTTTTTTTTTTTTTTTTTTTTTTTTTTTTTTTTTTTTTTTTTTTTTTTTTTTTTTTTTTTTTTTTTTTTTTTTTTTTTTTTTTTTTTTTTTTTTTTTTTTTTTTTTTTTTTTTTTTTTTTTTTTGTTTTTTTTTTTTTTTTTTTTTTTTTTTTTTTTTTTTTTTTTTTTTTTTTTTTTTTTTTTTTTTTTTTTTTTTTTTTTTTTTTTCTTTTTTTTTTTTTTTTTTTTTTTTTTTTTTTTTTTTTTTTTTTTTTTTTTTTTTTTTTTTTTTTTTTTCTTTTTTTTTTTTTTTTTTTTTTTTTTTTTTTTTTTTTTTTTTTTTTTTTTTTTTTTTTTTTTTTTTTTTTTTTTTTTTTTTTTTTTTTTTTTTTTTTTTTTTTTTTTTTTTTTTTTTTTTTTTTTTTTTTTTTTTTTTTTTTTTTTTTTTTTTTTTTTTTTTTTTTTTTTTTTTTTTTTTTTTTTTTTTTTTTTTTTTTTTTTTTTTTTTTTTTTTTTTTTTTTTTTTTTTTTTTTTTTTTTTTTTTTTTTTTTTTTTTTTTTTTTTTTTTTTTTTTTTTTTTTTTTTTTTTTTTTTTTTTTTTTTTTTTTTTTTTTTTTTTTTTTTTTTTTTTTTTTTTTTTTTTTTTTTTTTTTTTTTTTTTTTTTTTTTTTTTTTTTTTTTTTTTTTTTTTTTTTTTTTTTTTTTTTTTTTTTTTTTTTTTTTTTTTTTTTTTTTTTTTTTTTTTTTTTTTTTTTTTTTTTTTTTTTTTTTTTTTTTTTTTTTTTTTTTTTTTTTTTTTTTTTTTTTTTTTTTTTTTTTTTTTTTTTTTTTTTTTTTTTTTTTTTTTTTTTTTTTTTTTTTTTTTTTTTTTTTTTTCTTTTTTTTTTTTTTTTTTTTTTTTTTTTTTTTTTTTTTTTTTTTTTTTTTTTTTTTTTTTTTTTTTTTTTTTTTTTTTTTTTTTTTTTTTTTTTTTTTTTTTTTTTTTTTTTTTTTTTTTTTTTTTTTTTTTTTTTTTTTTTTTTTTTTTTTTTTTTTTTTTTTTTTTTTTTTTTTTTTTTTTTTTTTTTTTTTTTTTTTTTTTTTTTTTTTTTTTTTTTTTTTTTTTTTTTTTTTTTTTTTTTTTTTTTTTTTTTTTTTTTTTTTTTTTTTTTTTTTTTTTTTTTTTTTTTTTTTTTTTTTTTTTTTTTTTTTTTTTTTTTTTTTTTTTTTTTTTTTTTTTTTTTTTTTTTTTTTTTTTTTTTTTTTTTTTTTTTTTTTTTTTTTTTTTTTTTTTTTTTTTTTTTTTTTTTTTTTTTTTTTTTTTTTTTTTTTTTTTTTTTTTTTTTTTTTTTTTTTTTTTTTTTTTTTTTTTTTTTTTTTTTTTTTTTTTTTTTTTTTTTTTTTTTTTTTTTTTTTTTTTTTTTTTTTTTTTTTTCTTTTTTTTTTTTTTTTTTTTTTTTTTTTTTTTTTTTTTTTTTTTTTTTTTTTTTTTTTTTTTTTTTTTTTTTTTTTTTTTTTTTTTTTTTTTTTTTTTTTTTTTTTTTTTTTTTTTTTTTTTTTTTTTTTTTTTTTTTTTTTTTTTTTTTTTTTTTTTTTTTTTTATTTTTTTTTTTTTTTTTTTTTTTTTTTTTTTTTTTTTTTTTTTTTTTTTTTTTTTTTTTTTTTTTTTTTTTTTTTTTTTTTTTTTTTTTTTTTTTTTTTTCTTTTTTTTTTTTTTTTTTTTTTTTTTTTTTTTTTTTTTTTTTTTTTTTTTTTTTTATTTTTTTTTTTTTTTTTTTTTTTTTTTTTTTTTTTTTTTTTTTTTTTTTTTTTTTTTTTTTTTTTTTTTTTTTTTTTTTTTTTTTTTTTTTTTTTTTTTTTTTTTTTTTTTTTTTTTTTTTTTTTTTTTTTTTTTTTTTTTTTTTTTTTTTTTTTTTTTTTTTTTTTTTTTTTTTTTTTTTTTTTTTTTTTTTTTTTTTTTTTTTTTTTTTTTTTTTTTTTTTTTTTTTTTTTTTTTTTTTTTTTTTTTTTTTTTTCTTTTTTTTTTTTTTTTTTTTTTTTTTTTTTTTTTTTTTTTTTTTTTTTTTTTTTTTTTTTTTTTTTTTTTTTTTTTTTTTTTTTTTTTTTTTTTTTTTTTTTTTTTTTTTTTTTTTTTTTTTTTTTTTTTTTTTTTTTTTTTTTTTTTTTTTTTTTTTTTTTTTTTTTTTTTTTTTTTCTTTTTTTTTTTTTTTTTTTTTTTTTTTTCTTTTTTTTTTTTTTTTTTTTTTTTTTTTTTTTTTTTTTTTTTTTTTTTTTTTTTTTTTTTTTTTTTTTTTTTTTTTTTTTTTTTTTTTATTTTTTTTTTTTTTTTTTTTTTTTTTTTTTTTTTTTTTTTTTTTTTTTTTTTTTTTTTTTTTTTTTTTTTTTTTTTTTTTTTTTTTTTTTTTCTTTTTTTTTTTTTTTTTTTTTTTTTTTTTTTTTTTTTTTTTTTTTTTTTTTTTTTTTTTTTTTTTTTTTTTTTTTTTTTTTTTTTTTTTTTTTTTTTTTTTTTTTTCTTTTTTTTTTTTTTTTTTTTTTTTTTTTTTTTTTTTTTTTTTTTTTTTTTTTTTTTTTTTCTTTTTTTTTTTTTTTTTTTTTTTTTTTTTTTTTTTTTTTTTTTTTTTTTTTATTTTTTTTTTTTTTTTTTTTTTTTTTTTTTTTTTTTTTTTTTTTTTTTTTTTTTTTTTTTTTTTTTTTTTTTTTTTTTTTTTTTTTTTTTTTTTCTTTTTTTTTTTTTTTTTTTTTTTTTTTTTTTTTTTTTTTTTTTTTTTTTTTTTTTTTTTTTTTTTTTTTTTTTTTTTTTTTTTTTTTTTTTTTTTTTTTTTTTTTTTTTTTTTTTTTTTTTTTTTTTTTTTTTTTTTTTTTTTTTTTTTTTTTTTTTTTTTTTTTTTTTTTTTTTTTTTTTTTTTTTTTTTTTTTTTTTTTTTTTTTTTTTTTTTTTTTTTTTTTTTTTTTTTTTTTTTTTTTTTTTTTTTTTTTTTTTTTTTTTTTTTTTTTTTTCTTTTTTTTTTTTTTTTTTTTTTTTTTTTTTTTTTTTTTTTTTTTTTTTTTTTTTTTTTTTTTTTTCTTTTTTTTTTTTTTTTTTTTTTTTTTTTTTTTTTTTTTTTTTTTTTTTTTTTTTTTTTTTTTTTTTTTTTTTTTTTTTTTTTTTTTTTTTTTTTTTTTTTTTTTTTTTTTTTTTTTTTTTTTTTTTTTTTTTTTTTTTTTTTTTTTTTTTTTTTTTTTTTTTTTTTTTTTTTTTTTTTTTTTTTTTTTTTTTTTTTTTTTTTTTTTTTTTTTTTTTTTTTTTTTTTTTTTTTTTTTTTTTTTTTTTTTTTTTTTTTTTTTTTTTTTTTTTTTTTTTTTTTTTTTTTTTTTTTTTTTTTTTTTTTTTTTTTTTTTATTTTTTTTTTTTTTTTTTTTTTTTTTTTTTTTTTTTTTTTTTTTTTTTTTTTTTTTTTTTTTTTTTTTTTTTTTTTTTTTTTTTTTTTTTTTTTTTTTTTTTTTTTTTTTTTTTTTTTTTTTTTTTTTTTTTTTTTTTTTTTTTTTTTTTTTTTTTTTTTTTTTTTTTTTTTTTTTTTTTTTTTTTTTTTTTTTTTTTTTTTTTTTTTTTTTTTTTTTTTTTTTTTTTTTTTTTTTTTTTTTTTTTTTTTTTTTTTTTTTTTTTTTTTTTTTTTTTTTTTTTTTTTTTTATTTTTTTTTTTTTTTTTTTTTTTTTTTTTTTTTTTTTTTTTTTTTTTTTTTTTTTTTTTTTTTTTTTTTTTTTTTTTTTTTTTTTTTTTTTTTTTTTTTTTTTTTTTTTTTTTTTTTTTTTTTTTTTTTTTTTTTTTTTTTTTTTTTTTTTTTTTTTTTTTTTTTTTTTTTTTTTTTTTTTTTTTTTTTTTTTTTTTTTTTTTTTTTTTTTTTTTTTTTTTTTTTTTTTTTTTTTTTTTTTTTTTTTTTTTTTTTTTTTTTTTTTTCTTTTTTTTTTTTTTTTTTTTTTTTTTTTTTTTTTTTTTTTTTTTTTTTTTTTTTTTTTTTTTTTTTTTTTTTTTTTTTTTTTTTTTTTTTTTTTTTTTTTTTTTTTTTTTTTTTTTTTTTTTTTTTTTTTTTTTTTTTTTTTTTTTTTTTTTTTCTTTTTTTTTTTTTTTTTTTTTTTTTTTTTTTTTTTTTTTTTTTTTTTTTTTTTTTTTTTTTTTTTTTTTTTTTTTTTTTTTTTTTTTTTTTTTTTTTTTTTTTTTTTTTTTTTTTTTTTTTTTTTTTTTTTTTTTTTTTTTTTTTTTTTTTTTTTTTTTTTTTTTTTATTTTTTTTTTTTTTTTTTTTTTTTTTTTTTTTTTTTTTTTTTTTTTTTTTTTTTTTCTTTTTTTTTTTTTTTTTTTTTTTTTTTTTTTTTTTTTTTTTTTTCTTTTTTTTTTTTTTTTTTTTTTTTTTTTTTTTTTTTTTTTTTTTTTTTTTTTTTTTTTTTTTTTTTTTTTTTTTTTTTTTTTTTTTTTTTTTTTTTTTTTTTTTTTTTTTTTTTTTTTTTTTTTTTTTTTTTTTTTTTTT